>LD355193.1:22864-35025 GCA_001465055.1 Ptychodera flava | reverse complement strand
GCCAGGGGTCACCATGAATACGTAATGAAGCTTCACTACGCAGAAACTGCGTAGTCAAGCCCTTCTTAACCGGTCAAACTCTCTCGGCATTTTCCGGCATGAAATTTGTAAAATAGCCCCATCCATTGGTGTCAACTTGTCGGTAGAGATATCGATAACTGTCATCCTATACGACGCTCAAGTCAAGGACTGTCGATACATCTGGCTAAGTTTAAATCAAGTCACCTTGCAAACAAGTTGTACGTCGCAAGAGCCAAATTACGTCGGGTTAAGAACGAAGAGATTGGAATTTCCCCACAATCGCAATGAATATATATTAATAAAAACTTTACGAAAGAAAATGCCGGGGTTTTCCACAGAGCTAGAAAGTTGGGAAAACAGCAGAAGTGGTACAGTGTGTGGACCAAAAAACTTTTGTGAAGAAGTCAAAGGACGGTAGAACTGTCAAATTTATTGAAATGAATGTGTAAAAAGGAGTTAACTAGCCGAGTATTGGCCTTTGTATTAATCTGCTTAATCCAGGCTACAGTGACCTAGAGTTTTAATTTTAGCTTGCGCCATTTTGGTTCTGTTTTGTTGTTTGTGTTTGTGTGCCTTTTATTTCTTTTCTTTTGCCTAATTTTTAGTCTCGTAATTTTTCCTTGCCCCACGCCTGTTTTTTATTCTTTTTTTTTTTTGAACTGCTACGGCTTTTTTTGCGCCCCGTTGGTTTTTTTTTTGCATTTTCAAGTTTTTCTTTCCCCCTTTTTTTTCAAGGTTGTTTTCTCTTTCCGACTGTTTTTTGGTTTTCTTTTTCTTTTTGCTATTGTCATTGGCTGTTTTTTTTTCATTATGATACTTGCACCAGTAGCTTATAATTTTGTGTTCTTCTTGATGTATTTTCAAGATCAAAGAAATTACTCTCAGTACGTCTGTATTTCACCTGCCGTAATGTTAAAATGAGCCTGAGTCAGAATTTCAATATAATTTCTATGAATGTGCGAGGTCTGCGTGACCCGTACAAAAGAAGAGACGTTATGAACTGGTTGAGCAAAACAGACGCTTGCATTTATTGCCTGCAAGAAACCCATTGTTCTGCAAATGTCTCACTAGTTGGCGACTAGAGTGGGGCGCGCCTGTTTTTTCTACTGCAAGCGATAGCAAAAGTAAAGGAGTAACTGTGCTTTTCAAGAAAAATTTTGAGTTTAATTTACAGTCTGAGCAGGTTGATCCTAACGGTCGGTGTATCGTTTTAGATTTGACCGTAGAAAAAATTCGCTTCACTCTTGTTTGTTTAAATGGCCGTTATGAATGTGACCCGCATTTCTTTATTGATTTGAAAGAAAAGGTTAATGTGATTGGTAATGCGTTTGTTATCGTTGTAGGGGACTGGAATGTCGTGAGGGATTTTGACAAGGATACAGATGGCCGCACAACGGGTATTCACGCGGAGGAGCGTCAGCAAATCGATTCTTGGTGCGAAGATTACAATTTGATAGATATTCGGTGGATGGTGAACGAGTCTTAGCGTCAATTCACATGGCGTTGGCAGACCCCAACAATAGTTCAGAGCAGACTTGATTATTTTCTCATTACGCCAAATTTCGTTAATATGACTAAAGCCGCTGACATTCATGCTGGTTATCGCAGTGATCATTCAAAAATTAGGTTGTCCTTGTGTTTGAATCAGAACGCGCGTGGTAAAGGTTTTTGGAAATTTAATACATCGCTGTTGCATGATACAGATTACGCAGACCTAGTCAGGAAAACGATTCGCGAAACAGTGAATGAATACAGGATAAACTC
Source organism: Ptychodera flava (assembly GCA_001465055.1). Taxonomy (NCBI): domain Eukaryota; kingdom Metazoa; phylum Hemichordata; class Enteropneusta; family Ptychoderidae; genus Ptychodera; species Ptychodera flava. The sequence continues at coordinate 33,240 of LD355193.1, read as the reverse complement.
AAATTCACAAGGCGAGGCGACTTTTAGTATCTCAGATCAGTTGTTATTAGACGTTTTGAAAATGAAAATACGAGGAATTACCATCCCATATGCTACTAGTAAAAAAGCGGAGTATGATAGCGCCGAAAGAAAGCATGAGTCAGAGATAAAATTGTTGGAGGCTCGTGTAAATACTTCTCCCTCAATAGCTTTTTTAACGATTTTTTTTTGCGAAAAAGAGCAGTTAACACAGCTTCGACAAAGGAAAGTTGAAGGGAGCAAAGTGCGCGCTCGGGCGAGATGGTCAACAGAAGGTAATAAACCAACTAAGTATTTTTTCTCGATGGAAAAAAGGAATTACACAAATAAGACTATTGGTAAGCTCTACCTAAGGGATGGTTCGACAATAACAGAAGATAAAGATATTCTCAGTTCGCAAGCTGCTTTTTATAGGAATCTATACGCGGCATCCGAAAACGTCATTGTCATTTAAATAGTTTAAATAATTTCACATGACAGCTTTTTGCCATACAAATTTCTGCAAGAGCTTTTGCCAGCTTAAAGAGTTAGTGGGTGTGTGTGTCAATATGTGCTGACCGATAACAATGAATTTTAAATTTGGCGCCTAACCCAAGCATAGCCAGTGATAGGACAGAAACGCCGTTCCACTTATCACGAACACCCTACCAAGTGTAACATTTTGTTTATCGAGTCCTAAACGCTATGTTTAGACGTGAGCATAGACTTGGTTCAAGTCGGTGAATTTTAAAAAAATAAAATCATTTATAGTAGTTTCTCTTGTGTCTCTCCTATTTCGTACAAACCTATCCGGAATTTGGCAGCTCACGCCAGGTTTTCCCAGCGATTGAATGCGTCACGTTTGAGTCTGCGCAGTAGTGAGTTAGTTTCTGCCGGATTCCGGGTGAAACTCCGCTGTATAGCGTTCACTCCACTCATCGCGTTCAACCTACTCATCGCGTCCACCCACGCGCGCGTTTCACATTAAAAGCAAAATACAAATCATTGCGTTCACTCCACTCAAACATTCACAAATCACAGACTTGAACCAAGTCTAACGTGAGCTGAGCACAATCTTCTAAGTTTTCTATAGACAAAGCATAAAGAAAATTTTCACTGGCGGTTTACAGAGTGTCGCATAACTATGTGCTTTCTCAAAGAAGCAGGTATTTAGTCAAGATATTAAAACTTCAGTACTTAATGCTGAACAAATATGACTAGAAAGCATATTCCACAAGGAAGCAGCAGCATTCAGCTGTGCAGTCAAAACTCTCGTTTTCCCGGTCGATTTGGATTGCAACGGGAAAACTCCGAGTTGTGTGACGGACGCAACGGACGAGAGCTATGGCTGCTGCTACAGCGACATATGAGAAAGAACGATCATCACAATTTGAGTCTTGTTGGTTGAATGGTTGAACGGAGAGATCTGAATTCTGGTATATGAAATCTAAAACTTTTGTGGATACACAGTCCCTCACAACATGACTAGTTGGCAATAATGTAATACTGTCAGTAAAATTGTACTCGGGTTCATTGGAGGAGAATGGAGAAAATTGAGACATGATTCTTGAAGTTGGCCGGCAATATTAGCCGTGAGTTGCGTACAGCCTCCGTGTGTTCCCGGCGTTACACGGGCTAGCCGGCATGTCAGCATTTTTTTCTGTTTGTCTGTGAATAAGTCAGCATATCAACATTAGACTTCAATATATCAAAATTGGACGACTGACCTTCAGACCTTACTCTAGGCATACATAAAGGATAAAAACAAATAAATAAAAACGGCTAAGTACAAAGCTGGAATAGAGGTACAGGCCGGGGTACGGGCGGAGTGAATAATTGTCCCCGGGAACGCTAGCGCTTACAAACAGGCAAAGTTGGTCAGTTTTTGTTTTAGTGTTATGTCCCGTTGGCCGAAATGTTCTGCACCTGTGAATGCCGGACCCTTGTCCATAACAACGGAGAAAACATCAGTTTTGTAGTCATTCAAGTCACTTGAAGTGGATCATTGATACATGTCATACCGTCTATACCGATCGACACGATCGCAAGCGTAGCACTAGTCGCTGACGTGTAATGCATACCCACAATGTCAGCTTAGAATGTACGGACATACGCGAGCGCGTTCATGTATGGTCGTGGTTTGAGGAACTGTGGGGCTTAAATACTCGAAATTATCGTGTGTCGCAACGCATTTCTTTTCATTTTCAACCAAAAATGGTGACTTTGTTATTTTACAACATGACATGCACTTTTAATAATTCGCTAGTATCCATTTCAACTCATTGGACAATGGAAACATCGTTTGGTGTCGCCGTTCTAAACTACAGAAAATCTCGAAAATCCAGTCGTTGTGGACTGACCAGGTGGGAGTGCAGAGAAACACTTACAAGAGCCAAGTGTAGAATTTGGGATAGAGTGGGGATAATTTGTTTGCGTCCCTCGTTCTGGTTCTCGGGGCCTAGACCGGATAGTGCCCGTGGACGTCAAAATTTGTATGGCCAAAAGCTGGAATGCATGCTCCATGATAGACTTGGTTCAAGTCGGTGAATTAAAAAAAAAATAAAAGCATTTATAATAGTTTCTCTTGTGTCTCTCCCATTTCGTACAAACCTATCCGGATTTTGGCAGCTCACGCCAGGTTTTCCCAGCGATTCAATGCGTCACGTTTGAGTCTGCGCAGTAGTGAGTTAGTTTCTGCCGGATTCACCGACTTGGACTTCTTGCAAAGTACAGGCGGTGAGACGGACTGTGTACACAGTGACGTAGGGCAAATACAAAATGATTGACAGCCCCCGCCGTTATTCTGGCCAATAAGAAGAACGCATGCTAATAAACATCTGCATGCATTAAAATGTTTGTTGTCATCTCCGTGTAAAGCTAGACATCGAGTACGTTTTATATCTGGGCGAATAATGGCATCAAGTTCGTACATCAACCGCGTTTTACAACTGATCGGTCAACCATAGCTAATCATGCGAGATTACCAAAGAAAGCTTGTTGAGAGTTACATTGAGGGAAAAGATGTGTTCGTCTGCGCACCAACCGGCAGCGGAAAATCACTGACATACGAAGTCGCCCCACATTGTTTTGATTTCCATCGCTTTGGGCACGTAAGAGAACAGGCTACAACTGGAAGGACGGTGTCTTTTTCCATCCTTGAATAACCGGCGACGATTTTCTCATTTTGCAACATGGGCCCCACAAACAACAGATATTTTCACGCGTTTTCGGTGATACAACAAAGGTCGTGCTGACTTTTGTGGGAGTGATCGAACTCGACATTTTGTCAACAACGCCATGTGAGTTTTATGCACGTCTCGTTTTGGTCCTCCCAATGTGTAAAATTTAGTGATGTCATCTTATGAATAATATATGAGTAAAGAAAACGTCATCTCATGAATAATTTATAGCAACGCAGATCGTGCAAGAAAGCCAAGTCTGTGATTCCGGGTGAAACTCCGCTGTATAGCGTTCACTCCACTTATCGCGTTCACCCTACTCATCGCGTCCACTCACGCGCGCGTTTCATACAAATCATTGCGTTCACTCCACTCAAACATTCACAAATCAAAGACTTGAACCAAGTCTAGCTCCATGAGAATTTCCTTACAAAATTAAGTGACGAGGAGAGGGATAGTTTAGAAGGGACTTTGACCATGTAAGAATGTTAAGTAGTGTTGAATTCGATTGCAAATAACAAATCACCAGGAACAGATTGGTTTTCGGCTTAATTTTACAAGTTTTTCTGGGCTGATATTGGCCAGTACGTAGTCCGTGCCATAAATTCTGCCTACTTCTCGGGTGAAATGTCCATTTCTCAGAAGCGAGACATTATTACGTGTATCCCTAAACCTGATTAGAATAGGTTTTTAATGAAAAACTTGCGGCCTATCACGCTACTCAACATAGATTATAAAATAGCTTCCGGTGTTATAGTAAATCGTATGAAAACTGGTTTATCGAACATTATCCATTCCGATCAAAAAGGTTTTCTCAAGGGAAGATATATAGGTGAAAATACCCGTCTTCTTTACGATGTTTTGTTGACCTCCCAGATTGACAACGTGCCTGGCTATAAATTACTTCATATTGTTAAAGGGGAAATTTACCCTGAAAATTAATTTTGGAATATTAAACTGATATGGTCATTGAAAGGCTTTCGAGTCGATGTTATTCACTTTCACTCACTGCCTAACAAACAGCGATGTACTAAAATACTGGAAGTGACGTCGTAAACTTGGTCATTGAAGCAGTCGATGTTAGCTTTTCCACTTACAGTGTATAGAATGGCTACAGAATATAGGGGCCAAGCACTCGGTGTCGATGTTTAAGTCGAGCAGAAATAAAGCTTTCTGTGAATATCACTTGAGAAGGGCTGCTTTTAGCGAAAGTTGCAAGTCAAACTACTGAACTACAAGCCTAAAAGAAAACTGCCCGGGGCATATCCAGCCCCAAGTGCTTTGCTTGTACATAGGCTATATGGGACTGTGCGTACGCTCAAGCACTAGAAACGGAACACTGTAGACAGGACCGCTGGTTCTAGACTAATCATGGCTACATCAGGGTGTTCTGTAACACATTAAAAATGCTTGCACTTTTAGAATTAATGTCGATCTCTTTAGAGCATTGGCATTACTTCGGTTGTCGGCATGATTTCACAGCGATTGGATTGACAATGACGTGACAGGCATGAATGGTCGCCGAGATTAATTTGAACTTCGTCATCGGAGCTAGAATAGGCACTTTCCGAACTCGAGTCGCTGTAACTTTCTGACGATGTCAGTCTTGGATCATCGATTGCTCGTTCAGGTTTGCAGTTATACCGATTATCTTCGCCATCATGATTTTCAATCGAGCGCTGAGGTTTGCGTACCGCGTACGCGTACTCTACTTGGCGTAGCTTGGTTATGTGACCTCTCTTTGAACCCGCTGTGACTAGCAAGTTTGATACGTCACTTCCGGTTTCCGTGCGTTCAGCTTGTGGCCACTGCGCTAATACGCGCGAGTGAAAGTGAATGAAACCAACGCTATTTTGTTTATGTTTCACTATATAACGACCTGATTACCTAAGAAAGTTTGGGTAAATTTCCCCTTTAACAAAGAAAATCATTTTTAATTGTAGATTTAAAGGAATATTACCAAACTTATACGGACTGATTTTCTTCCTTAATTACATTCGTAAGGTAGATAAATACCAAGCAAGGGTGATGGGAAATGAGACTCATGACAAATACTGGGATTTCTTCAAATATTTCTGCGAGTGAATTCTTGCGTTTATTTAGTTATGTATTTATAGCTTTTTTTGCTGATGACAAAAATTGAATGAAAAAACATTTTCACAAGCCTACACACTTTTTATTTATTGAAATGCATACGCAGCTAGATGATGTCATGAGATGAGTTGGTGTAGTAGTGATGCTTGAATGTTGCCTTTCTTCCAAACAAGATAAATCGATAAAGCAGACGTGGTTTGAGCTGTTGTTGGTTAATTCTGGCTAAACGAGATAAGGTACATGTATTTCATGTAGGTTTCGTGAGGGGTTGCTTTTGCCTCTCTCGAATTAAGTGCGATCGGACGACGGCATTTATATAGGTTCGGTAGGGTTTATGAATGAAGATTACATACGTAACCGGAGCGAGAACGGATACGTCATCATCTTCTGCATGTTCTTATCATGTTCAGATGATGTCGTTCGTTCTCTTGTCGTTTGACATCCGTTTTTTACGTGAAAGGCCATTTTTACACTTAATCTCATTGGCTGCAGTTTCAACTGGTAAAATGCTTGTTGCTTGTATGTATACTTTCATTGTTATTTAGTTACACTAGATTGAAAATTCAAGCTACCGCAGTGTAAATATATAGTAATTTTTACTGTTCAACCTTAATATATGACTTGTGAGAGACTTTGGAACAAGCGAGTACCAAAATACCAGTGTCCCTGAGCGCTAAAAACCTGATTTTTACTCGTAAAAGTTAAACGACCGTTGACATTTGTATTCTCATGTGTACTTTAGCCACCATAGCGTGCATTTGAGTAATTGAAATCTGTCACGCAGTACAGCTAATGTTAGCATCCTATATAAAGGTTATCGATTAATAAAACATGCGCAGACTGTTACAATCATATTTTGTTTGTCTTTGATCTTATGCCAGAGTATCTCATCTACATGTAAATTGGGTGAGAGTCTCGCTTCAGCTCCACCGCCAACCACGGTCACTCAACAAACTGGTGACAAAACCTGGAGGGCAGGTCGTTGCAACTTTATGCTTGGTAATAAAAAGGACACGAGCATTCTGTCAGTTGCCAATCAAAAATCGTCATTATTTGTTACCAGACTTCAGCCGGACACGAAACCCGATCATATCATTTCGTATTTTGGTGAGATGTTACACATCAATGTTGTTAGCTGTGTACAACTTAAAACAAAACACAGATCTTATGCTTCCTTTTGTGTGACCGTCAATGCCATGAATTTGAAGAAACTGCAAAATCCTAACGCTTGGCCAGAAGGAGTATTAATCCGCAAGTTTTACCAGCCACGCAAACAGCTATTAATCTCTGCATCTCATCATATAACTGCCGTTCTGTGAAAAACTCGATAAATGCAGTTAGGGAACTATGTGAAACCCTTAACATTTGTTTTGCTTCAAGAGCACTGGTTGACCGGCGATAACATATCTCTGCTCTCAGAGATTCATCCAGACTTTGATTACTATGGTGAGTCACCAATTGATACAAGTTATTAATTGGTAGTCCGTATGGTGGTCTAGCAATTTTGTGGCGTAAATCCATCATGTTGTCAAAGTTCGCTCATTTCAAATCGACAGAATATTATGAATTGAGCTTGATATTACTAAGATCATAAGATGTTAATTCTGTGTGTTTATGTGCCAACTGTAGCAATGAAAATCATAATGATTTTATAGTCTATTTAGGTAAGATACATTCCATTGTCAAATCTAGTGACTGTTTTAGCTATATGGTAATAGGTGATTGGAATGCAGATGCAAATTCCATCTTTGGTCCATTTTTACACAAGTTTAGCAATGAGTATAGTTTCCGTATTTCGGATGAGATCCTTCTCAATGAAAGCTCATTTACCTATGTTAGCGACGTTCATGGTACTACGTCTTTGTTGGATCACTGTATCATAACTTATAGCGCTCATCAATGTATTAAATCCATATCTGTTTTATAAAACTATTTACTTTCTGACCATATCCCTCAGAGTATAGTTTGTATAACTAGTATACTACCTTCCTGCGAACCTACACTTAACTCCAATGGATGTAATGATAGAAGAGACATAAACTGGTGAAAAGTGAACTGTAATCAACGTAGTAGATATTTTGACATTTCCGATAAACTTTTATCTGATCCGATGTATTTATTCCAACTGATCCTCTTTGCTGTGCTAATGTGCAATGTAGTAATACTGTTCATGCTCAGAGCATCTCCAATTTTTACGACAATACTATTTATTCTGCTGGTATGGAGATATCTTCTAGTCACTGTAACAGTACCAAGTATATTGTTCCTGGATGTAATTACCATCGCAAAGAAATTCATTCTATTGCAAGAGACGCTTTTAAATTATGGCGTGAATGTGGCAAACCCAGGCATGGTCCGTTATCTTACTTTAAACGTTTGACACATGCGCGTTTTAAATATGCTTTGATAATCTGTAGGCGTAGTTTGGAGCAAGTCAAAGCTGATGCAAATGCGAAAAATCTGAAAACAGGGAATTATAATAAATTTCGGCAATCTGTTAAGAAAATTAATGCAAAATCTCCACTCAGGTCTAGTACTATTCATGGTTGTAGCGGCGATGCCAATATTGTTGAAATGTCGAGTAAACACGTCGGGGATCTGTTCAATGTGGTCCATTCAACAAGACAAAAATCATTTGTTCTTGATAGTATTGATGGTTGCAAAATGGATGATACTATTTTTACATCTCCCACTGATGTTAAAAATGCTATTAGTAAATTACAATAGGGAACTTCGGCACGGTCTGATTTCCTCTCGCCTCAGCATTTTGATGTTAAACACTACCTCTTATTAGCAGTTTGTAAAATCAAATTTTCTTTATGTTCTGTGAATGTAAAGTGTAATCTCTTCAAAGCATATTGTTATCATTTATATGGTGGTAATCTGTGGGTTAATTATACTGCTGATGTCTTGAAGAAGTGAAAGTTGGTTACAATAATGTAGCTTGCATTTTTCTGGGCTATGAGAGACGCAGTTGTGCAAGCTCTATGTTTGCTTCTAATAGGATTGATAGTTTTGATGCTCTTTTACGAAAGCAAGTGTATAGTCTGATGAAAAGAATATCTTACAGTGAAAATACAATTTTAAGAATGGTTAATGATGTACTGTTTTACAGTTCTGACTTGCGTAACCTGTGGAGAAAGTCGATCTTTCATGGTTAAGGAATGAATTTATAAATATAGATATTATATCCAACACCAGTTGTATTTTTGTATCACAGTATCTGTATTTCCTTTGTGTAATTTATATGGACGAACGTAGTTCGAAATAAACAAGTACAATAAATATGTCGGGTTTCGTCATTCGAGTTGTAGTGTAAATCAAACTTTACGAAATATTGATATCATGTCTTCGTTGTTCTTTACGGCGCAATAGTATCTGAATTTCATGACATTTAAAGCAAGAATGCAGTCATGTAATTTTGCTCTCATGAACATTTACCCATATCATGGATATTTTAGTAGAGAGTTAAGTTTTATCACAATTATCTGTCTAAATCGAAGAAAGACGAAGGAAGACGAGAAAGACGAGGAAGTTAAGAAAGTTTCGGTGAAATTTATTATGCTCACTAGCTGTTGCAGGAAAATGCGTGAACGTTCACAGTTATTATGCACTTACAATGATAAGAGAGACAACAAATTTCACGGAATAGTAATTGAAACTGAATAAAAGACAGCACCAACCAGTCAGGTGTTGTCGTGAATATATACACTTTATTAGCTAAAGGCATTAAATGACAAGATTAGAGTTACAGTAGTCGGAGATTTATGATAAAGCAAACATTGACATCCTAATAATGAGTTCATGACACCTAAACATTTTTCCCTGTGACGGGATTACTTACTTTTGCTCTATTATTTAAAATGTATAGAGAGAGGAGATACTCAATTAAATAGGAATCTCTGTGGCTTCCACAGTTGTTAATCATCAGACACTGACACAAAAGATGACAGACAAAATTGGAAATAAGGCCAATATTGTGGCTATTTCCAATTTAGTGGCTTTTTAAAATCCATGTTGAAAAGCTAAAAATGCTTCAACAGTACATCAATGTTTGCCAAAGTCATTGTAGCCAAGAAAAGTACATAGTAGATGATCATGACGCTTCGAACATTCCACTTTCACAGCGCTTAACTGTTGTTCCCTTTCATAATAAAACACAATATTATATGGATATTTTGCAGATTAATCATTTATTTACATGTAATGCGGTCATTGACGATAAAAGCGGTACTTTTTGTATTTCATGCATACTTTAGAGTGTGTACAATCCCTTATCAGCAAAGGCTAAACTTCAGCCTCCGTCTACTGAATCTTTTATGATCTTTGTATCTATTGATGAGGTCGAACAATCTTTCTGTGATAATTAAATATCTCCTGTAGCAATCTTCCTCTAGACTATGCGGCCTCTCTCTGCACTATAAAACATAAGGAATGATTTGAAATAAACCGTGTAGATTTCTGAATATGATGAATACGCGAATCGTATGGTGAGTAACAATTGCAGATTTATCTAAGAAATTTGGAAATTGGAACAAATGTTTCTAAAATATTTAAAGAAAAAATGAAAGTCAACTTTGCCTATCATAATGAATCAATACATGACGGGATGCTCGCATCTAAAAAACAGTACACTTTTTTGGGCTCTTTCTGCACTGATAATATGCAATCTAACGTAGTTATATCAGATATAATAAGACATTACATAACGCTTAGTCAACAACTTCAGATACCAATAGCTTGGCCGGTACTACTTTATGCCAAGGTATTGTACAGTGAAGCGGCACAAACTCAATCTCATGTAAACCTTGACAACAGTATTATCATTTCAGGACATCGGAATTTGTTCCTACTTTTATTAATTTGAACTAACATATGGCTTGTAGTATATTTATAGGTCCTAATCTGTGAAAATTAGGGTACAATGTTCAAAGAAGTTCAAGGCGAACGATTATCTGTATGAGTGAAGTGTGTAAGGCAAAATCTCTTCCCCGCTCACTGGCTTCATGCCGGAAAATGCCGAGAGAGTTTGACCGGTTAAGAAGGGCTTGACTACGCAGTTTCTGCGTAGTGAAGCTTCATTACGTATTCATGGTGACCCCTGGC
>LD355193.1:0-12252 GCA_001465055.1 Ptychodera flava | reverse complement strand
AGAAAATCACTGATCCAGAGAATTATGTTGGCATCGACATTCATATTGATAAGACGTCTAAGGAGAACATATGGTTCAATGGTGTTGAAAGCGCTTGAAAAGTCTACAAAAAGAATACGAATGTATGCATTTGCGGATTCTAAATGTTGAGAAAGTAAATTAAAAAGAGTGATAGATGCGTCTTCAACCCCTCTATTAGCTTTGTACGCAAACTGAAACGGATCTAACTTATCAGCCACATTACAAAGCAAATGCTTCCGCACAATACCTTCCATACACTTGCTCAGAATTGATGTTAAGGCAATGGGACGATAGTCATTCAGCTGCTTTGGGTTGGGCTTCTTTGGAACTGGAATAATTGTAGATGTCTTCCATGTACGGGGGACAACATGAAGATTTAATAACATCTGGAAAATGTAGGAAAAAATGGGACCGAGTTGTCTGGCACAATTTTTCAAAACCCTTCCTGTAATTTTATCGTGACCTGCTGCTTTGTTACTGTTTAATTTTAAAAGGCTACCTTCAACATCGCTTTGGGAGACCTCAATCTGATCAGAGACAGATGCCTGCCAAACGAGTAGTTTATTAATAGGTTTCGGTAGCAGTTACGACAGTGCTCCATTCGAATAACGTGCGAGTTGACAACTGTATTTATTTAGTTTTCGTGAGGGGATACCAGTGCTTTCGAGGTAATGCCAGTGGCAGACGACAGTGGTTTATATCGGTTCGGTAGGATTTATGAAAGTGCTTCGTTCTATAATTATGTGCGAGTGGGCGACAGCAGTTTAATCAGGTTTCAGGACGGGTTACGACAAAGGTTCGTTCGAATTACGTGCGAGTTGGCGACGATATTTTACGTTCCGTGAGGGGATACTACAATGCTTTGTACAGTTCTCGCCATTGCTATTTTTAACACCTAGTAACCGACACATTACACATGGTACAACGTGAATATAATATGAAAGAAATAGTCACTAAACTAATGGACAATGGGACTATTCCATAAAACATTAAAACACCCAACTCTTAACATAAAAAGACATTTTATATCTATCTATTAATAGTATGATCCTACAAATTGATGAGCCAAATGTTGCAACTGAATAATCGATTACTCGCCGAGGTTACGAACCAAAAACAATACATGAAATAGAACACATAAACCATCTTTTCATTGTACAGCATGCACCTAAAGTAGAGTACACAACCCTTCATTATTAGAGTCGAAACCTTTAAATTCCCTTTTCGTAAATTATATCAGTTTTAAAATTGTCTTATTTACATATTTGCAGTCAACCAGAGCTATTAATATCTTCAAGTTCTGTAATCGTCTTGTCTCCCAAACTTGATTCTTTCGGAGTAATTATAGTTCATATTTAGAGGAGCGTGTACAATTTAAGTATTCCTACGGCGCACATATTAAACAATGGTGTGTCTCTACACGTAATGCGACTGAAATGCGACCTACATATGTAATGACCGTACTATAGGATGTACATATATAGACGACCTTCAAAAATGCAATCAGTGCTGTAAACTGGGACTAGAAAATGCAATTTTGGACCAGTGCAAGAATGTGGTATTTGTTGTGATTTGCAGTGATACAGTAAATACTATATATATAGGTTCAAAGTAGATTCTTCTCCACCAAAAGTTTTCGTTATTGAAGTTTATTACATTTTCAAGTTCTATCGTTTCTTTTATGTTTTACAACAATAATTGAAACATGAGTTAAAGTTTCTATCCAAATTTTCTAGTAGAATGATAAACCGTGATTTGATATAAACCATCTTTCATTTTACAGCATTCACCGAGTCGAAACTTTTAAATTCCCTTTTCATAAATTATATGAGTTTTAAAATTGTCTTGTTTACATATTTGGAGTCAAACAGAGCTATTAGAGCGTTTATATTATAGGTCACAACAGAGGAATATCAACATTAAAGGGACATTATCACATACATAGACCCAGTTATCCCTATAGTATGACGTCACACTATAGGTATATGACTACGATGAATCCATATTCCACATGTGGTGGATATGGGACCCGGACTACTTTTAAAACGTAAACAAAAAATCAGCTGTTCAGAACTTGTTTTCAAGTCCCTGAAATGCAAAAGTGTGAGGGTAATGAAGCATAAGGAAATATGGAGTATAAAACTATATGTGTAAAATACAAAATACTGTCGATACTAGAATATTTATGAATTTGTATTGCTTCGTCGTTGATTTGCGATTGAAACGTTTGATTTCTACACCACTGACATTTTAATACGCTATGATACCGACATTTTGTGTTGTCTCCCTCGTCAAAAGAGCCCCTGTCGATGTCCATCAAACAACATAATATGCATAGCCGATAAGCCAAGACACGCACCAATCATCCCTGTAGCAGTAAGAATGTTTACTGAAGCAACATTGACGGGTTTCAAGTTCAACATAACGATCAGTGCTGCCGCGGCATTCAACATGTTCAACGAGTCCAGCCCCCCGAGGAAGCTAAGGGCGTCCATCATTCCTGACAGCAATGACATACTCCGGATTTGAGACTCATCAGAAAAAACGCTATTTTATTTTTCAAAAGCGACGAGTTCACGAGGTTATCAGTGCATTTAAAGGTGCAAACTATTGTTTTGTTGATGCTTATTGTGCATCACGTACGTTTCCTGCATAATACCTTGTTGTTGAACTTCCGTCGTCTCGCGTCTGAGCTAAGAAAGACTCGTTGCTTGTAGTTGTAGTCTTACCGATTGAGTCACAGCCGACACTGTTCTTCATTATATTTAAACATGCTCATTTTATTTGTTAAATTTTAAACATACGATTGATAATTTCGTAGAACATAATAATTGGTTATTTTGAAAATTTCATTCAAACTTTGCAAAGCAGAATTCTTTGAATGATGTTCGAATATTGACAAAAATAACACGTACTCGGTAGCCGCGGCTGAGTGTCGCGACGTCCCGCTTACACGTCCAATAATTTTATGAATGAATTTTCACTCAAATTGATGTTATAGTAAGTACCAAATAAATACCTTGCATTAAGAATCCATAATCTTTCCTATTTCCACTTGATTCGCACAGAAAAAGCCCTACTAGAGACGCTAATTACCCATAGGAGCAGCTTCGGCGTGCTCGAAGTTTACCTCGACATGTACCTGCTGAGCGTAGTCAAGTCAGCTGTGACCCAGCCACGACCGCATAACACAAGCGTATGAATTCTTGTAAAATATTCCCTCTCGTTCTTTCCCAGAAATTATCATTTCTGAAAGGTTTATTCACGGAAAACTGGGTCTATGCATGTGATAAATATATAATCCCCCCGTATTCCTCACTCGTGTGTCTGCGTCGCGGACTCGTGATTCCCCGTGTAGCGGCCGTATCCCCCCTCGCTTACGGCTTGGAGGGATACGGCCTCTACACGGGGAATAACTCGTCCGCGACGCAGCCACACTCGTTCGGAATACGGGGGGATTATATATAATTATCGCTATCTTTTGACCATTTTCCCCCAATATTGTTGCAAACGAGCTGTTGCTGATGTTGTTCCACTTATTGAAAGATGTCTAAAAATGGTCGACCATAGACAACTTCCATCTTATTTGCCTACACTGTGTAGAAAAACTTCAGGTCAGGGGTTTTAGGTGGGCTACTGTTAACCCTATTTGACAAGGGTTGACCTGCGATCAAACCATACTGCTATCCGCGTGAGAAAAACAAAACCACACAAAGTGAAAGTCGAGAGCGCAGTGTTGCAGTGTCGGGATTCCCTATACTGCGATGCCGTTTGCTTAGTTACATTTTAAGGGTCAGCTTTTCATGCAGATCTTGACGGCTAATCCTGCTTCTAGATATACCAGTCTTTGGTGCCTACATAGCACATTTTTGTAATGGCATTTCAAAATGCCTACAAGCTGCAAGACGCCGACGACAAGGCCCCTCGGCGGATTTTTTTCGTCTCATTTTACCTCCCTGTAGACGTGCGCAAAGCCTGTCAGCATAGAAATGTCAAAACATAGTAAAATGAAGGAATAAACTTCACGTAAGTGTTGAGGTGATCGCGAAATTGAAGCAATATACATGTACTTTGGCGACTGACGTGTACACCACGTACATTGTTGGGTGAAAGTTAGCTCTGCGTGGCAGGTCTGTGTTACTGGCTGTATCAGCCCTACTGACAATCAAACCGCTGGCAGCGCCTCGGATTTGCGGGAGCAGTTTCTCCGCCAAAACAGGCGATTTTTATGTAATAAAGGGAAAGCTGCTCCACACTTCGCCTACACTATTTTTTCGTTCTCTGTGTTCATGTTTGATTTTGTGTGTTCGGCTATTGGTGTAGATATAAGCCCTGGCGAGACGTAACCGTAATCTTGCTGTCGAATGACAGTGTGATCCTTTGACGCTACGTTCCGAAACCAGTGTGTGGTCTCTTCCTCAGTCGCTTTTTTGATGCTTGCCCTCCTTTGATTTTTGTTTTATTGTTTGTGGCTTAATCATTGTCAGTGATTTTTTCGTCCAGTAAGGAGGCTAGAATACTTATATTTGGGTCAGTTTGTTGTATTTCATTTTGTTCGGTCTTTTCTGTAGCGGATTGTGTACTTGTGCATTCATGAGTGTGTCGCCAATGTTTGGATTTCTTTTGTATGCGATGATCGGTTTCATCGTGAATAAATTATCTAGTGTTTAGTCTTTTTCTGTTTCTTCCCAGTTCTTCAGGAGTGCTGTTTGATGTCTTTTGTTTTTATATGTGGCCTATATGTGGTAGAAAATATCACTTTATTAGTGTTGTTGTTGTGCGTTTGTTTGTGATTCAAATGTGTTCTTCGTGTTGCGTAATTTGTTTCCGCATTGATGTTTGATATTTCTTGTTGTGGATATCCTTGTTCTTGTAGCTTTTCATTAAATGTTTTGACTTTGTTGTTAAAGTGCTCTTCATTGTTACATGTCCTCATGTACCTTAATGTTTCGCCTTTGATCAGGCCCTTGAAGGTTGATTTTGGATGACATGATTTTCTGTGTAAGCACTGGACTGTATCTGTTGGTTTTGTGTGCGTTCTCGTGTCCAGTATGTTTTCGTTGTTGTATCGTTGACCTTTGTAAATGACAAGGTCAAGATATGTTATTTCGTGTGAAGAACTTTCATATGAAAATTTGAAAGTAGGATGTATTTTGTTACTTAGTGTTATGAATTCGTGGAGTTTGTGTTCTGTTCCACTGAAGATTAGGAAAATATCGTCTCTGAATCTGCACCATAGTGATATTTTTTTTGTGTGTTGACATATGATTTTCAGTTCTATTTCGTAAAATGTGATGTCGGCAATCTCGGGTGACGATGGCGATCCCATTGCGCACCCGCATGTTTGTTTGTAGAATTCGTTGTTAAATTCGAATGTGTTGTTTTTCAGAATAATGTTTAGCATAGCTAACAGGTATTCTGTTGGTGGTATATGGATATTTGTTTGCTCATTAATTGTTTGCGTTTCGTTGTTCAACGCTTTGCCGACTGCCTGCATGTGGTCATCGTGTTGTGTGTTTGTGTACATAGAGACTACGTTTAATGTGGCCATGGAGGTAGCAGAGACTACCTCCATGATGTGGCTAATAGAGCATTGTTCGGAACCTGGACTGAGTCCATTTTTCGGATGAATTCTGTAGTGTCTTTTATATATGTTGGTTGTTTTTTCACGATTTGTTTGAGGAAGTGGTCTAAGAATTCCGATATGTGATAGGTTGGACTTGAGCATCCGCTTATTATCTGTCGACCTGCGAATTTTGTGTTGGTTGGTGGGGCTTTATGTAATTTTTTGTAGAAGATACCAGCGTGGTGTTCGCGTATTGGTGCAGGATGGATCTATATATTTATAAGTGTGGAAGTCGACGTGTTTTTTGTTGTACATTTCTGTTGTTAGTTGGTGTATTGTTTTCTACTGTTTGTTTTGTGTCGTCTGTTGTAATTTTGTTTAGTAGTTTGAGTCGCCGAGTTGTCGTTCACACTCTCTTATGTACTCTATTTTGTTCATGACTGCTGTCCCTCTTCTCTTGTCAAATGGCTTGATAGTGAGTTTCGTGTTTCTCGATAGTGTTTTGAATGCTATGCGTTCGGCACGTGTCAAGTTGTTTTTTGTGTTGAAGAATGGGATTTCAACTAGCGCTAGTTTAGTAGCTTCTAGATAATTTTCCAGATTTGTGTTATCAGTTGCTGGTGGGACCCATGTTGATTTGTGTTTGAATTGATGTTTCTTGGTTTGTTTATTGATTGATTGTTTATTTCAGTATTTGTGGCCTCCGGCCAAAATATACAAAATAATTACACAATATGGAAACAGATCGCTAGCATACAGTACAAAAATAAGCCATCAAAACAAGTAAATATATACAATAAACAAATAATTTACACTGGCAAGTTTCTGACAGACTCTTCTCTGAGCTTTGTTGCATAGAATATATATCGACTTAATTTCCTCAGAGTTACAACATTTTTTGAAGACAACAGGATTCCTAACTTATATACAACAGGTGGGTTGAAATAATACTGGGCAATATATTTAGATCTCAATACATTATACAAAGGACATACAAGTAAAAAGTGGAATTCATCTTCAACGTGGTTTAACTTGCACATCTCACAAATTCTATCGGCTCTAGGAGTCTTGTTCCAGCGGCCAGTTTCAATTTTTAAAGTATGTGAGGAAGTCCTGAATGTACATAAGGCTGTTTTAAAAACTGATTTTTCTATACAACATAAGTATGGCTCGAAGGTCAATTCTTTTTTAAATGTGGCATACAGGTCCAATTTCCTAGACTTGCTCATTTCATCTTGCCATGACTGTATATCAACATCGATGCATCTCTGTTTAAACATGTTCAAAAATAAAGTTTCATTGCCAACACCTTGCTGTAGCCACACTTCACCAAAACCATAACTTTGAAGGAGATACCTAACTTTTATTAACCCAGAAATCATACTGTTTTACATCAATTTTACTCACTTGAAATTCGTAGCATTTGTATGTAAGCCGTTGTTTGTCCATTTTTACAATTCTTAGCCAGTATTTGATAATTCTACAATATCTATAAACCTGTAAAGTTGTCCTGCCAAGCTCTCCTCTCATTGCTACATTTGATGAATTGTTGTACAGATGAAGAATAAAACGTAGCATATTGCAATGGGTCTTTTCAGTATCTTTTGCTGGGTGAAAACCCCATATTTCACATCCATACAGGAGAACTGGAAGGATTTTACAATCAAAAATTTTAAGGGCTATTTTAACTGGCAAAGTGCCATATTGAAAGAGACAACTTTTTAAACTGAAAAGTGCTCTGTTGGCCTGGTCACTTAAATGTTTTTGAGCTTGGTACCATTGACCGGTCCATATGATAATACAACTCCAAGATAACTTTGGAAAGATGTAACCATCACTTGTTGCCCATCATAAAACCATTTCTCATACTTTTTTAACCCGCCACCCCTTCTACATACAATAATTTTAGTTTTCCTAATGTTAACATTTAGCTTCCATTTACAACAATAATCGTACAATTGATTAAATAGTCTCTGTAACCCAATTCGAGAACTACTAACAAGAGTCAGGTCATCAGCAAATAAAAGATAAATAATTTTCATAAGTCCGATATCCACACCTGAAAACTGACAAGTTTCACTCAATGTTTTCCCAATGTCATTGACAAAAATACTAATAAAAAGAGGTGACAATACTGAACCTTGTTGGACACCGTAGGTACAAGTAAAAAAATCCGTAATACCTTTTGGTGTCCGTACACATGATTTGACATTCTGGTACATTGAATGCAAGACTTTGTACATTTTGCCTTGGACTCCACAATTAAACACTTTGTAAAATAAACAATAGTGATCAATGCGATCAAATGCTTTCTCAAAATCAATAAATGCAATATACAATCTTCCTTTTCTGTGTGATAAGTACATAGTGATAATAGTATGAAGAATAAAAATGTTTTCTGTCGTGCAGTATGATTTACAGAAACCAGCTTGTTCATCAACTATGGGATTGTTATTTTCCAACCAAGATCGTAATCTATTGTCAAGGATATTACAAAATATTTTGCCCATTATCGGCAGTAGAGTGATTCCTCTATAGTTACCAACATTATCATTGTCTCCTTTCTTATATATTGGAGCAATAATTCCTTTCACCCACTCAGTAGGGAATACCCCTGTATCTAAAACAATATTAAAAAGTTTACACAACATTTCTCTGAAAATAAGTGGACAATGTTTACAGATGTCAGGAGTTACGCCATCAATACCCGGAGCTTTGCCGGTCTTAAGATTTTTGATACTACGATCAACTTCTTCCAACTCAATTGCAGCATCAAGGGAGTTAAAATCAATAGATAAAGTTTCACTCTCATGATTACTTTCCAAGTTATCAACAAGGTTTGTAATTTCGTCATAAAATTGTGCAAACGCATCATTCTCCATTCCCGGTGTATTCAGTAACTCTGAAAAGTACTGAAACCAATCAATTGGTTTGTTTATGGCGCATGATGTATTTGAGTCTCATTCTTCGAATGTACTTGTTTGCGTCTTTCAACATATTGATTCTTTTTGAACGTTTTGGTGTCGGAATAAATTTGAGCCCTTTGTTGAGTGCAAATATTCATAAGCCACCAACAGAATACTTGTTAGTTATGCTAAACATTATTCGGAAAAACAACACATTCGCCTTTAACAGCTAATTCTACAAACAAATGAAACAATTAACTGATCCAAATATAAGTATTCTAGCCTCCTTACTGGATGAACAAAACACTGACAAGTTTTAAACCACAAACAGTAAAACAAAAATCCAAGGAGAGCAAGTATCAAAAGACGACTGAGGAAGAGACCACATGCTGGTTTAGAAACGTAGCGTCAAAGGATCACACTGTCATTCGACAGCCAGATTACGGCTACGTCTCACCATGGCTTATATCTACAGCAATAGCCAAACACACAAAATCAAACATGAACACAGAGAACGATAAAAATAGTATGGGCGATGTGTGGAGCCGCTTTCCCTTTTAACATTGGCACGACAGCATGCACGGAGTCCGCGGAAGAGTGCTTGTCAAATTCGCGGACATCGTCGTTGAAATAATATAAAATGCGCCTTGGAGCCGGACACGCACCGACATCCGGTTGCAAAGTTCCCAATCGACTGACCCCGTCCTCTGGTCAGTAATCAGAACGGCGTGAATACACCATATGACTGTTCATTCTAGAGACATTTATATTAAGCTAAGATTTTCCTATTTGTTTTAAAGCACGTCTAATGAAACAACGTTGAGGTAAAGAACTTCGGTCCGAAAACTTAGTGTTTCAGTACGGTCCCAGGGAATATGGTTTCACTCCAGCCAGGGTTTATGCTTCAACCCGAGCTTCGTCCGAACAAATATTGTTCTGTAGTGCCAGTAAAGGATGCATGTCTCAGGGAATGTATGCTGTCTCATGTTTTCAACCCTACAATGCAAAATTGTGGAGATAAACGATATGTTCGTGTTCGTGACATGCACTTTATGGTTTCCATGGCAATCATTTATCACAACCGATTTCCCGCAATCGTTGTTTGCGTTTGTTTAGTGGTATTTGATTTCGCTAAAGAGTTCTGTCATATCACTGTCAGACAGCAAAGTCAGTGCCACAAACGAGTGACCGGAATTCGGAAAGCAAGGGCGATTGCTGCCGCTCAGGTCTCTGTCATTGCGATTTACTCACTTTTGGTTCGACTGATACAAATAATTACACGATGCACAGAGAATAGTACAATTCGAACAGGTCCAATGCGTCGATGGGTGTCACTGACTCCAATCGCGAGCAGTATCGATCGACAATACCCCAGGCGCGGTGTCACGATGTCACCGATGCTACACCGTGCACTGTTCAGTCCGTGTGCGATGTTTCCAAGTTCAACAAGTGATCATGTCGTGTTTGTAAAAAAGAAAAAAAAAACCCAACGGAATGGTAAGAAAATGCCCTAAATCTTAAAAGTTGACGAAGATTTGCTAACGATCAAATGCAAACAAAATGTATTACTCTGTACCTTTTTCACTATCATCACAGCAATCTGTCAACGTTTGAATTTTACCACAATTGCGTCTATAGTTTTATTTCTGTTCACAGTTCGTGTCATTCGATACTAAAATAAAACCACAAGCAAATGCCCTGTTTAGTTTCACTATTTTACAGTAGTTTGTTAGGCGTGCATTTGTCTATGTGTGTGCTCCTCGATATCCATTGTGCTGAAGTTGGTGTATAGGTCACAGGCCGTTCACGTTCTGGCTACAGATTGATGGTTGACGTATGCGTAGCAATATTCGTTATGTACTGGGGTTCAATCGTGGTGGTTGGTTCAAATCACACAGACGCCCTTACCAACATCGAACCTTGCCGTAAAGAGCGAGACGGTGGTTTTACATATAATCTTGAAGAAATGCTTGGTCACAATTTAGGTCTCCTATTTATTTGACCGGGGATTTCAGTCATCGACAAAATGAAAAAAAAGTCAAAAGATAGCAATAATGTCCCTTTAACCAAGTTTGTCCAAAGTCAATTCAAAGACAGCATATATACCATGATGATATGCATGTTCATTCCGATTTGTTTTGAATGTGTTTTGAAAATAAAATCTACAGGGAAATGAAAAAACCCTGCCTTTGTTTAACCAAATACTCTTTTTCGTTTATCGAAAATTATCAAGAACATTTGATACGTCCAGTTTCAATCATTTTGATCTGCAGATGTATAAAGAACTATGAATGAACGGTATCAAATGATGCTTAAAATATCCTTCAGTCTTTCCCAACCCGTATGTTATGTTTTCTTGTCTACAGGTGAATACAGATAGGGAGGAAACGAGCTGAGCCGTGCATCGGAAAATTTTGCACTTCGCACAGCGCCATCTAGTGTTGAGCAAAAGCAAGTAATGTACATCAGTCAGTCCCGAGGAAGGCAGTAGGCTATTTGCCGGATCGTCGATAAGAAAACCTGCAACTTAGTAGGTATGACAACTTGTATACTTACGATCGTGAAAATACCAACATCACCACTTATTTTATACTCACCTGAGTATCAACGGAAGAATTGCTTGAAAGGGATTTGACAATGATTTATATCATACTTAATTAACAAATCAAGTAACCAGAGAGCTTAATATATTTGTAAGACTTTCTATGCCATAAAGCATATGAAAAGCATTTCGTAATATCTTACTCATGACGAATAATCAAAACCAGTGTCTCACAAGCAGATGTGATACAAATATCTCAAAACAATTCGTCATACACAATTAAAGCTCCATAAGCTGTATCTTTTGGCTATTTTTTCAGAACTGTTGTTTTGTAGTTTCCTACACTTTCTGCTTTGAATCCCTAAACTGCAATTTAATGCCAAGTATTTAGCATATCAACACAACCTATATGAGTATATTCAGCATTGTTATTGTTGAAAATTGTATTCTAGTCCGGACTAGAGTTCATTTGTAAACAATAAACAATGATCACTACGCACATACAAGGTGTGTTGAAAGAATACTCGAAATTTCAGCATGACAAACGGATGAGGGTCAGACACGGTAGTTGATATACAGAAGAAGAATAATGAAAAACTTGCCACAAGATACAGCTTATGTCCCTGTTAATGACGACCTATCAACATTACTTTCACATCAACAATTGGATAATCAGTTGAAAACACATAGAACATGGCCGACAGAAGTAGATGCAATACATTGAGTTCATTTAATCGATATGGAAGTATATTATCACATGGGATTTAATCATGTTTTACAAAGTGTATTACGTCTGCTCGATCACATATAGCAAAACCGGTACTATTACAACACTGCAAATGTTAGCCTACCGAAGTCTCTCTTCTTTAGGTTTTGACGGATATGGATATGTGTGGTGTTTTCATTGCAATACAGCTTGACTGATCCGAAACGTATCGCAGGTTTTACCAGGCTAAAGTTGCAAGCCCTAAGACACATTATTTTGCATCTCAAAAAGTCATGTTGTTATACCGTGACAGTATATTGTTACGTGCAGAGAAAACGAACAAAAGGGTGAACTCAGCAGTTAACGTTTAAACAAAATTTATTACGAAAATAAAACTAATTGCTAAGTCAGGGATAGAGTACAAGCTTTAAAAATGTACAGACTACTTATCTAAGCTGGGACGGCAAAGCTCCAGTCTCAGAGTTGTAACAGTCAGTCGGATGAATGAACA
>LD355188.1:31832-56597 GCA_001465055.1 Ptychodera flava | reverse complement strand
AAATAGGACCTGTTGCTCTTTCATTAATATTTAGATGTGCAGCAAGGAAATACGGCGAAATTTTCAACATGACGCGGGAGGTGAAATTGACTCTCTGAACGCACACTACGGCCCAGAGGCGCCCCATTTTGTACGGTAATAGCGTCCCGAATTTTCGCCACACATACGTGGAGCGGTATCTGCTAAAGTGCGGGCTGCGGGTTGCGGGTTGCGGGCTGCGGGTTGCGGGCTGCGGGGTGCGGGTTTTTAGAATTATGGCTAGATTTCTAATATATGTAATATGGCATTTAGTATATAAGAAATAAAACCTTTAGAAGGTGTCTATTATCAATAATCATGATCAGGTCTATCGTACAGTATCCCTTTTCCTGCGAAGTCCATATTTCACCATCAGGTCAAGATGGTTAAAATTAATGAAACACTACTATATGGTGTATTTTAACATAATACTGTATATTTGAAGGCTGTTGAAAACATCAATGCTGTAAACTTGATTTTTTGGACTAAAGATGCTACAACAGATCAAACCAAATGGGTGAAAATACGTCATGTTTCTGAAAAAAATCAAAATCTGCTAAACTAAAAGCGGCGATTCCGAGGACCAATTTATTTATTCCGAGCTGCCTGGCCATTACTAGGGATCTGAAATCACTTTTCTTTCTTGCCATGGATGTGAGTGAGAAATATACGTAATACCAGACTGACAAAAAAAAAATCGCGCCTCGGAAATGTCGCCACTTATCGCGGAATGAAAATTGTTACATTTCTAGTATCAGGCCATAGGAAGTAAA
This sequence comes from Ptychodera flava, assembly GCA_001465055.1. Lineage (NCBI taxonomy): Eukaryota > Metazoa > Hemichordata > Enteropneusta > Ptychoderidae > Ptychodera > Ptychodera flava. The sequence continues at coordinate 55,806 of LD355188.1, read as the reverse complement.
TTCTTTGTAATGCATCCATTCACAATTCGGTTCCAGGGCAACACATACAGAAAATTAAACAATGCCTACTTAAATGCAATGCGTAAGGAAAGATTTGACTTAAAAAAGCGTAGAAGTGATGTGTATTTAAATGCCGTGTATTTTTCATGAAATCTTTAAAAAGAAAAGACGTACAACAAAGGACTTAGTTTACTTTGCCGTTTCGGTTCAAGCGAGGTCGCGACCTCAGAGAACGACATTCTGCTAACATTTTACGCGAGAATTTCAGTGCGAAAAACACGTCGGTGCGTTGACTTATTTTCAGGAATCGATCTAATAGGAATATTTTGGATGTGTTTGTGTTCTGCAGCTCTCAATAATGTATCTCCTAATATCATGAACGTATCCTATGACTTGCATCTGCAGTATGATAGTCGCTCCAGTCCATGCCCCCTCCATGCATTTGATCTAGCGTGACTTTGAAAAGTTTCCTAGGACTATAATCGTGTTCACAACAATAAAATTATTTTAAACGGCATTGAAAACGATTTTGAAAATTGTGCTTTTATCGGCGGTTGAACTAATCTGAAGTGTGAGAAGGGCATGGCATTCTATGAAAAAGTAACAAATTATTCGCGTGTCGAGTTTCAACGAACTGAAGTTCATCTCCCAGTTCATCTGTGCTGTCAACGATCCGAAGCTTACTTTTAAACTATCCATCCTAATCATAACATAAAAAGTTAATATAGCGAGTTGTTGTAAAATCTTTCTTGTGTTCATATTATTACTCATCCGTGTTCAGTCATATCATTTCGAAAGCTTCGATCGGCAGTGCGCTGTGCAACGGCGTTGGATGGGAAATGGACTATTCTGACGTTGGTGGCGCTTTACCAGATGTAAGCTAAAATAACGGCATTATTCAAGAAGTTCACGGCTTTTATTCCATAAACAAATACATCTAGATACTATTTTAGCATTTATTCTAACTACTAGCGAAAATGATACCAAAAAACACACATTTTTTCATGCCCGCAACCCGCAGCCCGCAGCCCGCAACCCGCAAAATAGCGCATCCGACGTGGAGCGCGCGTTCAGAGAGTCAATTTCACCTCCCACGTCATGTTGAAAATTTCGCCGTATTTCCTTGCTGCACATCTAAATATTAATGAAAGAGCAACAGGTCCTATTTCCCGTATACGCTGCCCTTACAATTACAATATTTCGGGAAGAATTTCACAAGGGAATTCCAAAAATACGTAAGCGATAACAGACATATGCAAAATCAAGTAAAAACACAGTCAACAGCAAAACGATCTTCAACTCGTCATTTCATAAAAATAAGGGAGAAACTCAAAAAACTAAAACCATAGAGTTTTAGTTACCCTTCATGATATGTGTCATACCAAATATTATAAAAAATAACAGCAAAATGAAAAAGTTAAACCAACGGTTTTCTTCAGATGTATTTTTCATTTTACGATGTGTCTAATCTGCTCGATTTCCCACAGAAAACAATGGCGTTTTATGTACTGAACAGACCGTACAACTCTCGCTCGTTCAAATTTCTCAATTCTGAACCAATTATAGTAAAAAGTGGCACGGTGTTTCCTTGATATACATACAAAATTGCTGTCGTTTTGGTTTTTTGAATTTCTCGACGAAACTTGTTTTAGTTGCATTTTATTTTTCCGATCGCTGAATGTTTGCCCTTGCCCTCAATAAAATGGCGATCTTACGGTGTTTGCATATGCAGAATCAGGGTCTAATATTGACCCATTTTAATCGGTTAGCGTCTCTTAAATTTTACAGACCAAATACCAGTCAGGTTGTTGTAATTTATACCAAATTTTGGCGAATATCAACTATGAAAGTTCCAGTATACTGCAAAAATAACACAGAACAGAGGCGAACGGGCGTAGAGTCTCCACTGTAATCGTGCAGTGAACGTTATCGATCGATATCCTTTTGTCCAAAATTGATACATTGTTGTTTCGCTCACTCGCGTGTAGTCCCCCGTTCACAATGGCGCCAAACTACGCCGAGGTGCGCCAAAATGTGCTGAAACGTACGTAAAAGTATCACCAAAACTGAAAACAGTGTCGTCAATTTACTGTCAGTACAGGGAACAAACTGATACCTTGATGTTAAAGTGTATAAGTCAATATATAAGGGTTATTGTGGAAATGTTTATGACGTGACCTCAACACACGAGCGCCCGGCACAAGCGGCGCCCAAACAGATTTTCGATCGATAATCTATTGAAAATAAATTGATACAATGTTCGCCGTTGTCAATAGCGACCGGCTAGAGCGCTGTTCGATAGAAATTATGCTTCGCGGAATACCGTACACTGAGGCATACTTTTGGGCCGTAGTGGCACACTCCATGTATGTGTGGCGAAAATTCGGGACGCTATATACCGTACAAAATGGGGCGCCTTTGGGCCGTAGTGTTCGTTTGTTTGTTTGAGTCGATCACGTTGACAGTCAGACGATTGGTGACAAGTATTACAAGCGATTGCATATAAGTGGAGTGCAATACGCATCTGATTTTTCCTTTATCACAGTGTCGAAAGACCGCGTTGAGTAACTCTGAATATTCGTAACCCTGGAGATAAGCAAGGCCAAAACAGCACAAACAGACAAGGGTCTTTTGAGAGTATAGACGGCTTTGCGTCATAGCCAGGTGTAAACTAATTATCGAAGTTCGAATTTGTCATCCATTTCTCCAAAAATTAAAGTTTCAGTATACAATAATGACATAACTGTTAGTTATACTTTTTGTATTATTTCCTCTCCTGTATCGCTTGCGATCAAAGTTCACCTCGATACACTGTGAAGTTAAATGTTCAAGGATAAAACACCAATTATAAGCCTTTTTGTAACACTTCTTGGACGCGTCCAGACATTCGATACTAAATATATGTAATGGTGTACTGTCACCAGTCCAAATTTTGCCATTGTTACCATGAAAGAGAAAATCTAACCAATCACAGATTTTAATCGGGTGGCCGCTTTTTAAATCAGCGCCCTCACATGGGCATTTTGAATACCAAGGAACGCCTCTTTGACCATATATGGGCATATTTAGATTGCGGGTGACTGTATACCTTTAACTCCAATGTTCAACTTTTGAACACACGTGGGCAGATGTTGAACACTATGTGTTTATAAGCCATTATTTTGACCACCATAACCGCTGGTCAAACGATCCAACGTGCGACACAAAACTGCACCTTTTCAAAATTCGGGGAAATCACGTCCCACCACTTGTAGATACTTTTCCTAAAGCAGAACGAGTAGAAGGTGACGGTTTTCAAGAAAACTTTATTATTTGAAACGACGAGAAGTTGGTACAGGACAAATTTACTGGCGTGTCAAAAATGAGTTCTTCTAAATGAGAAACCCATCACGTATATACTGAAATGTCACCTATACCTGTTAAACATAGATAATGGCATGGTGAGACGCATTCAATGGCATGCATGGGTCTCTTCCTCACATGCAATAAACACAACCTTTGACCTTTGTAATACAACTGCTTTTCAGCAGATAATCGGCGTGCGACAATTGATCTGGTTTTCTGCCTGTGTATCGCAGCAGTACAAATGATAACAGTAAGTAAAATATATCAGTAAAACGGATAAGATTGGTTTTTTATATCCACCAAAATATGCTGGGTGTCTAACAAAGGCATATTTAAATCGTTGAAAATTTTTAACATATCCAGGTGAGGGTGGTCCAGTATAATCTAAAACTGAAGTAACGACTGTAATCATACTCCACATCTTGCTGTTAACTATTCCTGACATTTTCGTACAAGTTAAGGTAAATTTATTTTTTTAACATGGTAATGCTCTCCCGATTATGATGGTAATCTATGACTACAGTCCACAAATGATGGCCGCTGTGTTTCACATACCAACACCATAGATGTTTTGCGATCATCTTGTGTATGTTGATATTGGTCGCGACGGTATGAATTGATTTACTACACAGCGATTCGTTTCATTAATGGTACAAAGAAACTAAAATTACTCCAGAATCAATAGTATCATACATGGGTCGACCCCTTTGTAAGACAGCTACATAAACTATTGACCATGTGCACCTCGGATCATGGGTCCTATTGGCCTTCCAAATGGCCTTGTCTAATGGGAATGTAAATGATATATGTATACTCATGGAAATAAAGATAGAAAATACATAGGAAGGCCGCTTAATCGCCAAAAGAAGGCTAAACTCGACTTCAAGGGTATCTTTCCAAGTCATGTACTGTGAGAGTACAGACAAATATAGACATTCTATGTTTGTCTGTGGTGAGAGTGAAGGATATACGCCCTCATCCGACGATCCAAAGGAGTCTAGCGGTCGTCCACGGGTTCTCGGTAAGTGTGTTTGTAAATATTTTCATAATAACGCCCTCCTCGTTGCCTTATGCACTGAAAGTTCAAATCTGAGTCTAGAGGCTAGATTTAGTCAACGAATGGAATGGAATCGAATCAGGTCTGAATTTTGTCTATCGATGAATCATGTTCCAAAATTCTAGTAGTTTGGGAGGAAAAGAAGACTGACATTTGTTTTTTATACGGACTGTAAAAAGTTAATGCATCGACAGTCAACTTCATGGAAGTTCCAGTTTAGCGTGTTAAAAACTACGTTCACATGACGTTACACGAGGAGTCATCCTTCTTGCTGCTTTCAGGTTCACGTCTGGCTGGTGGGCGCGGTTCAGGTCTTCGCGCGACAGCGCCCCCAGTGTGCCGACCAGCCTGATCGTCGTTGTCGTCACTCAAGGCCGCGAGCAAGGCCAATGCCGCCAGACGTCCTGTAAGCCTGTCGTCGATTTCGCCCCCAACTGCAAATGAAATGAAGATTTCTGATGCAGATTTCTGAGTATATTCAGAGTACTGTGCCAATATTAACCCTTTCACCCCCAGTTCCCTGTATACAGGTCCAACATTACCATAGCAAACAATGGATTTGAAACAAACCATGGTGGTGAAAGGGTTAAGGTTGAATGCACCTCGAGGACAGATTCGGACTCTTGAATTTTTTCAATATTTTTCTCGTCTCCTGCTTTCGGGCGCTCATACTGAAGCTATAGGAGAAAGTGAGGTTTTCACCTATAAGTTTTGTGAAAATCGAAAATTTAATTTTCCCCTTGAGTTAACACATTGATTGCGGCCATTTTGATTTTCAAATATCGGTATATCGGTGACCCCTAAATTATGTTCCTGATTCGATTATGTTCCTGATTCGATAAGAGAATTGTTGAACGTTTCCTTTAGGAAAACTTGAGCAAAACTTCAAGTATTTCAGTTTCGAGGCGCATGCTACTTTAATGAAAATGAATACCAGTCAACTCTGGCGCCGCCATATTCATCATCTATGTTTCTTCCCTAAAGCGAAATTGCTCGATAGCTGCATATCAAATCTATGATACTTAAATGATAGAAATGTCGCTCTTGACCTAAAAACCACATTGCATGAAACCAATAACAGATCAACAACCATTGCAACGTAATTTAGAGACTCCTCGCTTTGATAGCAACTAAACTACTGAGGCACGCAACACAAATCTCATGCCATTGGATAGAGATGACGTCACACACAATCAGGATGGTTTAAACGAGGAGAGTAACGGGACTTTCCTATCCGTTCTTGTACTTACCGGATTCGGATAAGTCGAGGACCTTTATGTCGTTGCTACCTCTGCCGTAGCGATAGCAGTTCTTACGCCCGTTTGGCCAGCGGACCTTAGAGCAGGAAGAAACAAACAGTCATTCATTCATAGTGCTTAAAGACTGGTGGGGACATTGAAAAATTAAAATAACCAACAATTTCAACTCCCCTCCCATGAACATTTTGAGACACATAAAAGTAGATGCATGGCGACTGTCAATTTAAGAACTGATGCGAGAATTGCCCGCCCACTCAATAGGTCTTTCTTAACTTTATTTCAACCTTCGATGTAAAAAACGAATCCCGACATCCAAGAGAAAAAGCTCACTGAAGTAGATCGTAAAGCTTTATTAGTGTACATACGTGTGTGTTGAATCGTTCATTAGGTTCCACTTTGTAAACCAGTCCAACATTTCCACGCCCGCCATCTTGATTTCCCCATTGCCAACTTGATCCTAGGGAATGAATGAAGTAGTGCATTTTGCAACAACATTCGAGTTATGAGCATGTGGAATTATTCCATCGGCCAACCAAACTCACATCCAAGAATAAAACTACAAAGACACCTCTCTCTCTCTCTCTCTCTCTCTCTCTCTCTCTCTCTCTCTCTCTCTCTCTCTCTCTCTTTCTCTCTCTCTCTGAAAAATTCAAATGCATATACCTCGTACCACACGTACTCCTACTTTCATTTGCTGTCCGACCCCCAGTCGTCGCGGTTCATCAACAACCTGCAGGTATGAAAGTCGGAAAATAAGAAACTGGAAATCCAAGCACAGAGTATAAATCTTCAAACAACAAAGACAGGTTTCAGATGAGCAAACACAACGTGAAACATGTTCCATTTCACTTACCGATCACTGTAGATAAACACACCCATACAATGCATAGAGACATCGATTAGACAGAGAGAGAAAAGACTTTAGATAGATAGATAGATAGATAGATAGATAGATAGATAGATAGATAGATAGATAGATAGATAGATAGATAGATAGGTAGGCAGATAGATAGGTAGATAGATTGATGGATGGATGGATGAATAGACAGACAGATAGATAGATAGATAGATAGATAGATAGATAGATAGATAGATAGATAGATAGATAGATAGACAAATGTGCACGTATATACCCATCCATCCATTGAATTAACGCAACAATCCAGCCTTTTGCTAATCCACCGATCCACACATCATCCGTTCGTTATGTCTCGCATGCATACCTACATGAGTACCATTCATAGAAGTAGTTAAACGTGTACCTTTTATGTCACCTTTTACCAAGTTCTGGGATATTAAACATTAACATGACTAATCATCAGGGCATTTAAAGTTACGATTCCTCTCTTACTCTCAAATCTCTGGCGTTCTCCGCTCCATGGCGATAGGTATTTCTCTGTCCGTTATCCCATTCCACCTGTAGAGTACCTGACGTGTTTTCGGAATAAAAAATAACTATTAGCTTTTGAAGCATGTAAAGTAAGTTTAACTATCACCGTTGGATTGAGTATATGGACTCTTAAATCATCGCAATACGCAGTTTTTGTCGCAAACTCGACAAGAATCGAGAAATGCTCACCCCCTCTCTCGTGTTTGACCACAGTTCCAACTCCATTGCTGTCTTGGTTTCCCCATTTCCAATCTCGTCCACGGCGTACTCTGGTACCGAGAGGTGGATATCCGTCGATTTCCTACGAGAGCAGTGTGAGAAGTATCGTAATGAACTGCATTAGAGCAACTTCATTTTTCCTAAGAATCGACAATTTAAAAAGAGGCATTTGAAAATAATGCCACTTATAGTGATTTGTAATATTACCACTGAAATTTTAAATACGAGAATTGGCTAATTTGTGTCTTGATCTATAACTTTGTAGCATATTATTTACGTGTCGATTTAAAATAATACGGCGGGGTAACTCAGATTTTGAGATTTACGATCTTGTCTTCCACTTTTCCCACTACGTCTAGGCAAACTCCGCCCTCTGCTTTCCACATTTCTACATCTATATTTCAAATTATATCATACCATTATATTGATGGTGCAAATGCAGCGATCTGATTGGTCGAGACGTGAAAAGAACCTTGGTATATTCGCGATATACCACGGTTGGCATACGCGCGAACTCTCGGCTTGTGCAAAAATCCTTTTTTTGACGTTTCATCCCATAATTTCAATATACTGTTATGATATAATAGCAATAAAGCACACCCAGCGACCGTATGCCACTTGATTTTGACCAGTCCACTTCATATACTTTATTGCTTAAATATACCACGTTGTTGACGACAGGTCACGTGAGTACCTTACCAAATCATCGTCGTCAGCTTCGCCAGATACCATCATCATTGTCAACAGTAATGCCAACAGTCCTCTCTGTAGTTTAGAAATTTATGAACATTTTTTTCAATTTGATAGTGAATATTTACGATACTGAAAAGTTTTTAAATTTAATTTGATTCTTTCAAAGTTCTAAAGTACGAGAACGATAGAGTCTGAGTAACTCAGTACATTTCACTTCTTTCCAAGTAATGAGGGGTTCCTCAAGCAATGCTTGGTATGATATGCTATCCTGAACTTTGAAATTATTTACAAACAATCACGAAAATATTAACAAAATGTTTACATACAAACGATAACTAACACAGCGACATTTCTTTAGTTTCATCCTTCTCAGTGCTTAGCATAAACCACACCCCATCAAAAAGTGCGTTGAAACTATTTCATTCTTTATATCTTCCATGTGGCGGAAGTTCGAGACTCGAATGTCAATTGTGCTACACAGATACAGATGCTTGCTTTGTCGACTGATATTTGTCAAACAACGATACTTACCAATTCTTCCTCGTTGTCGACCTGTTCGCCCATTGACGCAAGAAAGGTCCGCAGGGCGATCAAGGACCTCAGTTTGTCCATATCTATATAGACAAGAAACAACAGAATGAACAGACAATGTATTAAACAAGTTCCGCAAAGCGTTAGCCCGGCTGGCTCGGTGAGCCTCGCTCGCTAGAAAGACCGTTGAGGGCGCATCCCCATACGGTTGAAGATAGAGCTGCGTCGGGGACAAGGGCAGTGAGAGAGTCTAGGGACGCCACTGCTCTGAAAATGTGTCCAGAATACAAAATGCTGTTCGGTCACTAATGTGTGTGACTCGGGATCGAAGGCCCTGTCGCTTTTTACATCTTTTTGTCATTAAGAAGAACGAGCAAGTCGTCACGGACAATTGAGCTCAGGAGCTTGCATAAACCCCACTTACAAAAACAAGCTGTTCAGATCTAGATAGCTAGCTAAGGGGGAATCTTCCTTCAAGTCGACTCGTTCGGACACAATGTTACCACAAGGAAAACTATCAGTGCAATCTTCACATTCTAACGAGAGTTCTAAGGAAGTAAGACCATTAGTTTCCTCAACACGGAAACCTCTAGATGATCTTATAATGAATTAAGGTAGAATGCGCCCCAGGAAGAGATATTAAGAAACACAAAATGTTACAATACTTTTCTGATTCTCACTTGTGTGGCCTCGCTTTGAAACTCTTGGATTAAATAAAATGTTCGCCTTCTTATTTTTGTGAAAATCTGAAATTTAATTTTTTCCCATAGAGTTAACCAATGGATGGCGGTCATTTTGAGATTCAAATATCGGTAAATTTAATGTATTTCATTTTTCAGAATTTGCATGGTGACCCCCTGATCTTTATTCTTGATTTTGAAAGATAATGGTTAAAAGGTTCTTGGGAATAGTTTGAACAAATGTTAACTTGTTTTAATTCCGAGGCGGAATGAGATCACTTTATGTCTCACAAAACGCTGGGTGAGCTCAGAACGACACAAGGAAGGTCAGATTGGCACTGGACTTCCAATGAACACGATAATGAAAGCCACGTAACAATTTCTACTTACCATGAGCAAACTGTGCCGCAAAACGGATAAGCAGCACTTGTCTCCGGAAGAAGTCGCCCAGCTGACTGATGTCCCCGGTCACGAACATTCCGTTTGTGACCTTGGCGATGGCTGCCAGCAGTTCCTTGAAACAAATTAAAGCAACAGTGAGAGTCAAAACATGAAACTTGTTTTGTTTGCACGAAAATGTAAAAACAAACAACCCCCAAAAACCACAATTTCATTCCCTTTAAAAAGGACGTTAGGAAAAGATACCGGCACAGCACTTTTCTAAAGGTTGAGGGAGGGGAGGGTCACGTGTTTCATAAGGAGGAGGAATCTGCGTTTATTTATACATGTATTTAAAAACAAAATGCAAGGATGTGACACAACATGGTTCTCTCATGCAGAGTTAGTTGACTTTTACATTATAAGAGGGGTCTACCATTGGATCGTGGGTAGGGTAAAAAATTGGGGAAAAAATCATGCAGGGGAAAAATTGCAAACCTTTGTAGCCACATCATACTGATTTTTAAAAGAAAATATTCACATGAATTTCAGCCGAAACAGTTCGGAACTTTAGGGGAAAGTGCGCACGCAATAAAAAATCCGAAAAAATAAAGAATATTGCCCTGACTTGGCATTCTGACCAACTGCTCCCAAGATCTAAATGGTCAATTCTTGAACGAGGCCTACCCGGTCAACATCCGGGCCACAACCGACGCACGCTATCGGGATTGGATGCGGAAGTCCCACAGCTTGCCACAGAGGTCCAAATGACATGGCGGCCTTCAACACCTCATCCTTATCCTGAAAGAGAATTTCTATAATGAAAAAAAACATAATTCACTTCCCGAGATGATTGTTTAATCATGCTTTGACCGTCTATCTTTCTGTCAGTCCGCCTGTATACGTAACCTTTGTACCCCACACCTACTCGTCAACCACCGACCAAATCGATCTATCAGCGATATCTATCTACCCATCTTACCCTACCTGCAGTGTTTTTTACATATACAATAGCGAAAACATGAAGGTGGCCTTCATGCACATATCTGCCTTTCAATATATGACTGCTTATCTGTCTTTCAAGCTCGATTTTTAATACATTATGTGGGATGCTTGCACGACCACCCTTCTGGCGTTTTACCACTACTATACCTGCAGCATATTTACTTAAGGTAGAACGCCCCCCACCCCCGGGACATATTCTGACTCTTAAATTTCTACCATTCTTTTCTGATCTACCATCTGTCAGGACTCACTTGAAAGCGGCTGGAGAAACAAAAAATTCCACCGTCTTAGTTTTTCGAAAATCCAAAATTTGTTTTTTTTCTCTCATACAGTTAACACAGGAATGGCGGCCATTTTGGATTTCAAATATCGCAAAATATTAGGCAATTTGTTGCTCTAATTCAAAATTTTGAACGATTAAACCCCCAATTTTTTTTGTTGATTTCAAGAGAGAATGGTTGAAAGTTTCATTGAAGAAATTTTGAGCAAAAGTTCAAGTCTTTCGCTTTCGAGGCGCATACTACCTTAGCGGCATTTGCCGTGCGGTCATGCAATTCGTAGGTCGATCTAGCGGCGGGTCTTTCTATCTATCAAAGCCCTATCCAGCCTGTTCACTACAACCATTTTTTGTATTCTTTTAAAATTCAATTAACAATAAATTTTCACGAATCTTCCATTTTTTGTTATGCTTGCAAAAATTAAATTCCTTTATTCCTCTCCAAAAATTCAAATCGAAATGCCCGATGTTAAACTTGTCAACGCAGCCTGTCTGTGCAATCTTATAGTTGACCTCGGTCGTGTAGAGTGACCGTGCGTTGGCGTAATGAATCTTATATACAGTGCAGAGCAGAGTTTTTTGTTAATATGATTATATGTTGTGTATGATATATTGTATTGGTAAGACTAACAAGTTGTATTTCGACGTAGGCCTTCATGTAGTTGGCGGGAGGAATATAAATATCCGTGTTACAGGACAAAAGTAATGGGAATATCATCAAAAGTTAGAACTTGGCTACTGCCATCCATCCAAGTTAAATAGCATTGAAAGATAGTTTATATCATGTCATGGAAAGCATACATATGTCGGATTTGGCAGAGCACAGCCAGCCAGTTGCAACAGACGGAGACTATCAATTAGATCAATGGGTCTTTTCATGATGATTGGTAACATATAAAATTATCTCACATCAGGTCGTCCATCCGTCATGAGGATAATTCTTGGTGTCATTTTGCGTCCCCCTGCCATGGTGAGAACGCCCCCTGCAATATAATTGTGAGAGTGGTATACTCTGATCGAATGAGAGAGACAGGGTCATGCTCCACGTTCATCGATGCGCTGCGTTTTTAAGGTCCTTTGCACTCTTCTGAACAATTCACTTTTCACAAAAAGCCAGTCTCAAAGTAATGCAAGAAAAACTTAGGCAACCCTGCCCGATGAAAGGATGTATCGGTATTTAATAGCTTGAGAATATTCCACAGCTAAATTGTACTGTCTCTCCTAAATTTGCTTCAGCAATCTTCTGCATCTGCAGTTTTAGCCACTGCTTGGTGAATATTCAACACCTACCGTTTTTGATGACTTCTTTCATGGCTTCCATGAGACCTTCAAACATCGGGGTGGTTCCACCTGCCGCCAGGGAGTCTGTAAAGATGGAATATTCCAACCAAATGTCGGTACAGACCCTCACATACTGAACACTGTTCCATTATGACGGGCCACACCGCCTGCTGTTTTGCACAATCATTGGACGAGAACGCATAATTTTATTCGCTCAACATCGCTGTATTATAGTTCATTGCCGTCAGAATTCAAGGGACGCGAGAAAACAAACTGCAACGTAGTCATTAAACTGATCGTATTCAGGTCAAACGAAGCCATCTCTAAAATTTTTTTCTGCGTTTTCCAATAAATCCAATTTTTTCGCCATAAATTTTGGCAGCTGCGTGTATTGTATCTTTTCGCGTTGATTTCATCTCCTGTATCGTGATTATGGTTCAAAACTTCCAGCGCATGCGTCGTTGCTTCACAAGGATTGCCACCGTCAGTTTTTTCACTTCCACTTCCTTTTGTTTTACAAAGACTCTCTGACTGTCGACATATAAAACACGACTTGAACTAATTTGGGAGAATCGGATCTCTTAATTGTGCAAATTTATCAAAACTGTTAGGTGCCCTACAGCTGAAAGCTGCAATATTACAAATTATCCATAAAGACAAGTGTATTGGAAAAAAAGAAAACCAATTATCCCAAATTAGTTCCAATCGTGTTTAAAAAATACAATCCAAAACTACAACACACTTTTTGCATAAAAATTAAATTAACAAACAAGCCGGCGAGCAGGGAGATAGACGGACAGTCATCTAGCCATACATCCGTTTCTTCAAGCATACATGCATACCGATAGATAGATAGATAGATAGATAGATAGATAGATAGATGGATAGGTAGATAGAATGGAATAAAAAAGCTAGCTACATAGGTAAATAAATAAATATGCAGGTAGAAGGTATAGATTGACACATATATATAGATAGACAGATAGATAGCAAAACAGAGAGAGGCAGACAGATACGAAGAAAAAATAATGATGTGTCTGTGTAAGATTCTCATTGACCATTGATTAATTATACATTATTACGCACAAAGAATAAATCCTTCCTCAGAATAAAGGGCCGCAGTACTGACCGATTGCCTGCTTAGTAAGCCTGTAGTTGTCGGACAGACTTCTAACGATTCGAGTTTGTCGGCCAAATTCAACCACAGCGACATTCTCTCGAAGTCCAGTCTGTTCGGCGGTCTGTTGGATACCGAGCAAGAACTCCGTGCAGGCTTTCTTGAGTTCGCTAATGCCCCTGTTGGCCATTGACCCGGATGTATCCAGGCACAGGACGGTATCTAGAGGCATGGTTGGTCTCTATCTGAAAAATTGAAAACAGGGTAATCAATCTTTGCGTCAGTGCGACTTTTTATACTTTCTGCAGGTGAAGTGTTAATTTGTAAACGTTGTTATATTTAACCTCTATCATCACAAAACGAAAGCTTGAACGCTGGTAGAGGCTCAATACCTATAAAAAGTGGCGGGACGGAAGATCCACATGTACGGCGCGGCACATATTTTGCCATGTTATTAAATGATTCCGTTTTTGTCGTCAGGTGTCACATTGCTGCCTCATCTGATGTCAAAGGTTGCCGTTTTGGAGTGTTAAGTTGTTTAGGTCTGCTTTTCGTTTTGCCATAGGGAGCCGTCATTATTTACGACCGGGGGGTTCGGAGGGGGGAGTCACTCAAAACATTGAATGCTACATGGAGGTTTTGTTAAAATGTGACGAGAGAGAAGGGGTACTCAATTTTTGGTGCAAAAGAAATTGAAACACTTCAATACTGTATGTGGTTGTATTCTGGTTATAGCGTGAGCGTCTTTATCTATATTTTGTTGTGACTTTGCATTTTTGTTGGTTTTACCCTTTTCAACCGTCATGAGATAACCGATGATAATCTAGCAGGGTACAACAGGATTTGAAAGGTCTTTACTATTGCTGTATTTTTGTAAACTACACAAAACATGTATTGATATAAGTTGGGGGTGTCAGTTAAAATTTCTATGTTAGAGAGGGAATTACTCAAACTCATCATGGTTGGCAGGGGGGGGGGTTACTCGAAATTTCAGAGTCTCCGATGAAATTCCTCCGACCCCAAGGCCGCAAATAATGACGGCTCCCTTACATGTAAACAACTATCGTCATGCTTTGAGATGGGAAATCCCCACAGGCAAGCCAACTGCCAAACGTTCCACAACTGCGCATGCACAGCTTTGCGTGATGTTGTAAACGATTCGCCCTTTCCTGCTATGAGCGTCCTAACAGTTTCAACTTCTGAAAGCAGATGCCATCCACCAAAAAATATTTCCCTGCAAAAATTTTGAAGTTCAAACTTGATCAATTTTGATCATGTATGGGAGCGTATTTCTTCAACTTGACAATGTCATCGACGTGATTGCATACGATCCAGGACCACCCCGAAAAAGCTGTCCTTTTTTGTAATTTATTCCGTTTACTTAAGAATTTCTCACCCCAGGTATTTCATCAACGTGTTGTGGAAAGTAAGAAGATATCTAATACATAGATGTCTTATGCTCCCTGTCTTTGGTAATGCTTCGTTTTGCTTTACTTCCACCCATTTACAGCTCTGGTTTCTCGTTGCCAGGTAACAAAGTGCGACATTCTGAGAGCAAAGGTCGCGGCATCGCATTCTAGACTGACTACTATACCTTTGTAAGAAAGGAAATAATTCCTGCATCGCTACAGACCACATATATGTAATATTATGTAGACGCTTTCGGTGACGTAAAATGGTTAATCCATTCGATATTGATATAGAATTGTACACTGTATTTGCATTATTGCACATTATTATTTTTTCATAACTGCAAGAAGAGGTGTCTTACTTCCGCTGCAAAATTACAGCTGCATCGCTGTACAATGGGTAAAGGTCTTCAGGATTGGGTCAAGGAGCGACTATGAGGAAGCCCCATAAGGGCTTCATTTTTATGTTGCACGCACAGAAAGAGATAAAGGTAATTGCGCAGCGCCTATGACCCTCCTAACCCATTTGAAAATGAACTACTTCCTGACGCTTTAGTACGACAGCACAGGTTAATCTTTGACAGACTTTTGTCAAATCTCATTACATTGGTCGAAATTAACACTCCATAATAGACTATAAAGTGCGAAATGGGCGATTTGTTTTTTGTTCATAGGATGGCATGTTTAAAATCGCCTCGCGATAACTTAAAATTGCACGGCTAACATCACTTTTTTTAAGAAGTCGCGGGAGTAGCTACTCAGGCAAGGCTTTCGTTTGTCTATGAATTTTTGCAACAACAACAACATCAATAATAATGATATTGATTGTGCTATGGAGAGAGAGGCAATAGAAAATTGAAATCCATTTGGAAATACAATGCACATTTCGTAAATAGAATTAACACTGTTGAGTTTGTCCTCAATGTGAAATAAAACGCAGCAAACCTTTCGCTTTCGGTTCAGCAACACAAATGGAAGTATGACGCAAGCCTCGACGCTCTGTGTCGAAAGGCTTGCTTACCGGACTTTCTCGACTCTGATATGCCCTGTCTGAAGTCCTTCGTAATCCAGTAAATGTACTTGTGGAGTTTACAGGTTAGCTGTAAATCCTGCGTACATAGTTTTAAGCACCCATGTTTTCGAAGACGGCCCTGGCTTAGCACAGGCTTGTTTCCGTGTTTTGAATCAGACTTTTGTATCCTGCTGGGTTTTAGAGTCGCAGCCTAGAGAATGTCGACTGAAATAGTCGCATCAATGCTTACTTAAAGGCATGTCAAGTGTGCAGTTTTGTAAAAAACCTAAAACAATCTGCCAATCAGATAAACTAAAATGACGCTCAGCACCACATTTACCATAATTATGTACCATATTTCAATTTCAATAGAGAAATGCATTATTCGTGAACACCTTTGATACCTTTTAGGCATATGTTGAATTGATAGACTTTATACACATCGTTTGATGATGGCAAGCATTACTTATGAAATAAATAGAAACTTACTTGGGAGGCACAGCTGACAGCGAATAACGGAATAGCAGTCTCTTTGCAGGTGATGTTGTTGCGCAGTACTTTATACGTTCAACTTATGGTAATTAGGATAATTTATGTGTGACCTTTCACAGCAGTGCTCAACGATGGTACTCCAGGTTGACAGTGGCATGTTTGTCTACCGAAGGGCCCCAGGTCTACCATTCACCTAAATCGTATTCATGAATTTGCGAGGGCCCGACGGAAAACAGTTTGTTTCCTCGTCTCCTTGATGCCAGAATAGTTTATGTAAAACAAGGTCACGACGGCGGATAACGTCACTTACAGCTGACTCAAAGTCTCGTGATTTAAAATTCGATTGCGGGCTAAGACCCACGATCTAACACAACGGCGCTTAAAGTTGCATAAGCACATGGTGGAGGGACTGTGGCATAAGTGATGTATGCAGGAAAACAATCCTTAACGATGCTCTACGCTGAACACTCCATGCACCGGTGATCTACCATGGCGTCATTTATGGCATAGGTGACTCTTGCTCACTCGTTGTTCAGCTGTAAATTACGTGTAGCAATAAAAACTATTGACAGTAAGGAAATGTCTCGTCAAAAGCTTTAACATATTTCTTTCATATATGAAATTTTAACGTGAATCCACTTCATGCAAGTCTCGTCTTTTCTCGTATCAATTTGGTACTCCTCATTGAGTATGCGGAGGCTAACAAAACTATGTCTAACACGTTAAGGGACAAACATACCGTATTTTTGTCAAAGTTTTACAGTAATTATTTTTACATTAACTTAAATATTATGGGCGTCACTTGACTTCCTAAACGATTATAATGTTAAATGACAGTGTAGTTCATTTTTAATACACGGCTTTCTGGTATACATCTAACTTTATCCACGTGGCCTTCCTACTGACAGGACAAGAGCAGGGTTCGTCAAAATGATATAGTTACCGTGAGTCTTACACTGTTTCGCTATATACACGCCCTATATTAAACACACTGGTACTAAGTGATACTGGAAAATAGCATTGTTGCCCTTTAGAGTGTATCTTTAGAATATATGATTTTGTCTTTAATTCTGTTGGTATACCTCCTGTCCTTCCACGAAATTTCATTGAAGGACCTTGACATTGCTTAGAAGTATTTTAGAGGTAAAAAATACAAAAAGTTGCTACACTTTGACCTTTACATCAGCTGCAGAGCGATTGGAAACCAGTGATTAAAAGTGGGCGTTAGGCTTGCGAGTTTACATACAAACAGACCACTTTGAGGTAGCAAAAAATTGAAAGACTCATAAAATTGAAAGACTTAAAAAAATATGACAGTGAAAACTTGAGTTACTCCGTGCGCTTAAAAAAAGAACTAATACAATTAGTAGACGTAAAAAGTATCGTAAAACTTTGAGAGTCCGAATATCTGAGAGAAGTAGAGATAGAAAATGAACCTTTATTCAGGATGATTAGGCGAATTAGCTTGGAAGTAGAAAATATAAAGCACGTACAGAAATAATATCTAATTAAAACATACAGTGTCATTAAAAATATTATAGTTTTTATTTGCTTCTTCATATTTTTTTCCTGGACTTCACAGAGTCGTTAAAATGCTCCATGGAAAGTAAATGGCTTAAGGTTGCGAACCTGGTTTGGAGTATGGTTTTAGTGATGTGCAGGTTATTTCTTCCACAATGATCACTACTAAAAAGTGACCATTTTTTTCGAAATAATGGAAAAACAAGCTGACAGTTGTCGTTGCCCCCTCACCATTTATACTTTTTAAGAAAAAAAATCATAAGAAATGCACATTTTTCTTCAAAAAAGACACATGAACTTGAAGTTCCGACTAAACATGGTTTTGAAATTTTTTTATTTCTGTAATTTTCGAACACAGAGCTAAAAGAGAAAATCGTGTACCACACGAAGGGTGTGTAATTTCATTTCACTTCTTTTTGCAACCAACACGTTTTCTTGTTTTGAGATATGAGATTTCAAATTATGCAAACCAAAAAGAAATCCGTAGGTATGTCACCAGTTTAGTTTTATATCTGGAATGAGTCGAAATGCATTCACTTTTCACGTCGAAAGCAGAAATTCTTCACATGAAGTAGAATGTGACCCTGAACACAGAACTTCTGAAATACAATTTCTGATGACTATAAACAGTGCACTGCCATTTGAGTCGTGTTCAATGACATTAAGATTTTGCGGGAAAATTTTCATTGAAGTGTTATCATTACAACTTTTAACTATAAGAATTTATATCCACGTCGCTGACATTCTTAAATTGAAATATCCGATTATGTCAACAAAACACTTTGTCAAATAAATAGTGAACTTCACATATCTCGAATAAAAGTGCGGGGTCACCAAACTATTATTACGGAAATCTCTTTCAATTTCAACCCAGAGTAACTTATACTTAGAGAAACGATTGTTCTGTACTTAACCCATTTTAACTATTTACAAGGGGCTATGATGTATACAATCATCTAAATAACGATTTTAGAAAAATCTGGCTGTAAAATTGGCACTGCTATTTTTAGTTTTTTTCGGGCAAATCTGAAAGCAATTCATGGGAGGAAGTATTAGTTTATGATGAATTCATGAACAAACATGGCCAAGAAATATATATAATGAGTGGAATATAGAAGAATAAGCTCCGAACTTACAGACTATATAGGACAACTTTTGAATTTGAAAGTTACTTGTTAAATATAATATCTTTTACCTACAGGAAGTGGCTAAAAGTTAGAATTTTGGATCACAACCTTCAAATAGAGTCGGATAGGTCAATTTCAAAAGTTTCTGCAAATGAAAGATTCTGCAAACATTGAAAGTCTTTATTTGAGGATGAATTTCACTTGTAATAGAATGTCCAAAACACAGAACTTATCGAGATATTCTATTTTCATCGACAAGTTTGTATAATCTTAGCGTTCTTGATTTGAATGACAGAGAAAAGTTCATGTATATTCTTTACTCACAAAGATAAATTGCGTCTTGTGGAATTTCTTTCTTTTACTTTAGTTCATTCCCAAGCAGCAGCTTCATCCAGTGTTAGTGGAAGTTTACAACTTTGAGTTTTGTAATTTTCCTTACCGCACTCAATGAGTGTGTTGATGAGCAACTAAAGTATTTCAATGAAAATTTAAGTGATAAAGTTATTTATACCAGATATGAACCGAAAATGCTCACATGTTTCATTATATATTGCAGTTATGTGTAAATTTGAACCTTCACCACATGTTTGCAACTTCATTGAAAGTGTTATGATCAACATAACGAATAATATTCACCACAGATTAATTCTAAATCTAAGTATATATCCCCAATCAGGAAAGTTCATTAAAATATCCAAATTAGGAATTGACTGAAATGTTCTCATTAAATATGCAAATTAGGAATTGGCTGAAGTAAAAATGTTAAATGACTTTCAATAATCTCGTGTCATAATATCTTTAATGTACAAAGCAATTCGTCAACTTTGGTCTGGTCAAGACAGACAAATATCCTTAATTAGGAAAGTTCATAAAATTTGCAAATAAGGAATTGGCTAGAGTAAAAATTCTTAATGACTTTCAATGTTGTATCATAGTATCTTTAATGTACATAGCAAGTTTCGTCAAATTTGGTCCAGTCAATACAGATAAATATCCCTAATTAGGAAAGTTCATTGAATATGCAAATTAGGAATTAGCTGAGGTAAACAAGTTTAGTGACTTTCAATAATATTGTTTTATAGTATCTTCAATATAGTAGCAAGATTCATCCACTTCGGTCGAGTCAATTCAGATATATATCCCTAATTAGTAAAGTTCATTAAATATGTAAATAAGGAATGGGCTGAAGTAAAACTGCTTAATGATTTTCAATAATGTTATATCATAGTATCTTCAATGTACATAGCAAGTTTCATCAACTTTGGTCCAGTCAATTCAGATATATACATCTAATTACGAAAGTTTATTAAATATGCAAATAAGTATTTGGCTGAAGTAAAAATGCTTAATGACTTTCAAAAATGTTATATCATAGTATCTTTAATGTACATAGCAAGTTTCATCAATTTTGATCAAGTCAATTTTAAATAAATATTCCTAATTTCAAAAGTTCATTAAATATGCAAATTAAGAGTTTGATGAAGTAAAAATGCTTAATGACTTTCAATAATGTTAAATCATATTATCTTCAATATACGTACCAAGTTTTGTCAATTTTGATTTTGTCAAATCAGATATATATCCCTAATGAGGAAAGTTCATTAAATATGCAAATTATCCACTATCTTTTATGTCACCCCTTCATACCTTTCACAGCTGATATATCTTAGTGTGATCAACATTTGTAGTGAATTTCATCAAATTGTGTGCAGTCCTTGTCAATATATATCCGTTTCTTCTAACATCATTATTATGCAAATGAGCAAAAAGTAAGCAAGCCACACCCACCAAAAACTAATCAGCTCTTGCCATTTGCAAACTGTGTATTAGATTTGATTCTGATCTGATGAGCCGTTTTTGAGATAATGAGTACACAGACAGACAGACAGACACACAGACACACAGACAGACACACAGACACACAGACAGACAGACATCGCTGCGACATATGCTCATGATGTCAACACGTGAGCAAAAAACGCTTAATGACTTTCAATAATGTCGTATCATAGTATCTTTAATGTACATAGCAAGTTTTGTCAACTTTGATTTAATCAATACAGATGAATATCCCTGAATATGAAAATTCATTAAATATGCAAATAAGGAATTAGCTAAACTTAAAATGCTTAATGACTTTCAATAATGTTCTATTATAGTATCTTTAATGTACATAGCCACTTTCATCAACTTTGGTCTCGTCAATTCAGATAAATACCCCTAATTAGGAAAGTTCATAAAATATGCAAATTAGGAATTGGCTGATGTAAAAATGCTTAATGACATTTAATAATATTCTGTCATAGTATCTTTAATGTACAAAGCAAGTTTCATCAATTTTGGTCATGTAACTTCAAATATATAGCCTTAATTTCAAAAGGTCATTAAATATGGAAATTAGGATTTGGATGAAGTAAAATGCTCAATGACTTTCAATAAGGTTAAATCATAGTATCTTCAATAAAAATAAAGGCCTGTGTCTTCCTAGGTTGGGTATTAAAGGTATACTGTCACCTGTTTCAATTTTGCCGCAGTTACCATGGAAAGAGAAAATCTAACCAATCACAGATTTTAAGCGGGTGGCCGCTTTTTAATAACAGCGCCCCCACATGGGCTTTTTGAATAACAAGGAATGTCCCTTTGACCATACATGGGCATATTTAGATTACAGATGACTATATACCTTTGAGACTGGATGAATAATGAACAATACTTTACCATTTCCTGTCGTTCGCCCTCCCGCGACTGCAGTTTGACCACCGTGAGGAAAGGGGCAGGGAGAGGGACGGTGTACTGTGATTGTGTGCATACACGATTTCTACCCTCAACCAAACACTGTAAGATCAAGACACTTTGATGAGAAAGGTAATATCTGACGTAGGTCTGGTTGTGAAAGGGCGAAACGTTTCCCTTCAGACTGCTATTGTCATTCTCAAACACTCCAAGTTTAGATGCATGTCTTTTCTATGGCTAACAATGACCTTTGGTATGGTCATGTTTCAATTTGGTCAATACACACCACCGATTATTTTACAATGCCGCGCACAAAAAGTACCATACACCGATACTGGTAGTGTAACAGTACTCTTGCAACATACAAACAGAAGTTAATTCTCAGGAACAAAAGGAGAAACAGGGTGTGCTTTTTGTATTCTTGTATGTTTATAACAACTTTATAACGTGAAGATGTGTTTATCTAGGGAGCCGAGAATACCTTTAATCACGTTTGCATGATTTGGCTCTTTTTCTTGTACCTGCAAAAATCAATGTGTATCTTTGGTAAAAAGTGTATTCTGGGTTTAATGCACTTGGTCAGTTAATGTCCTCTTGTACTTTGCTATACCAAAAAAGACGATGTACTTTTTTTCGAGTGCCCCTTTTCCTCTTCATTGAAAGCTGCGGGAGAAATAACATTTCCCATAGTTGTATATTTTTTGCAAGATTTAAGACAAGAAGCTGAAGTTATTTACATCTTACGAACTCGTCAGTTTCTCCTTGGGTTGTTCTTACGATTCACGAGTACAGTGAACATCAATTACCCGGTCTTTATTCGGATATAGCGACGAGGGAGATATGTTTCTGTCAACACACGGCTATGTGGGGTAATGAACGGATGCTATAGCCCGGCTAAAGATCAGCTTACATGTGTTTATGACACATCACAGGATCACGTTATTTTCCTTAATTGTTTGTAAATGTGCTTTGATATCTACTGCATCTATATCCATTATATGGGAAGTTTGCTTTTCGAGTTCTCCACAGCAGTAACAGTAGTGCCAATATCTTAATAAAGGAAAATATCCTAGGCATACCACGTAATGTACTTGGTCGCACTTGAATCTTTGCAGTCAAAGAAGTCAAAGTCATAAACTACGTATACCATAAGCTTTTAAGGATTTTCCCTTCCGATTCTACATATGTATAGTACAAGACAAAGAGTTCGTTACAATTTAGCCATACCATAAATGAGACATAGGGTAGGTGAGTTCACAGTAAAATATGTCGCAACAAAAGTCTGGAATGATAAAACAAGCAACATCAGAGAGAAATACCTTGTAGATATCGCTTTAAACTGGAATATAGGAATTATCTGCAGAACTGTCTGACCAGCCATTTATGCACATTTAATCTTATGTTTTCATTTTCATAAATATTTCAATTTAGTAAATTTTGAAACGGTTTCTGTTTAATTTTCAAAAATATTTCTCGATTCAGTGCAAAAATAAACTGTCTTTCTCAATTGAAATAAAAATTCGGTCTCATTTGGAAGGAAATAAGTAAAAAAAGTATAATTAAAAAACAAAAGACAGAAATGTCATTTAATACTTCATTTTAACTTGAGAAAAAATCTTTTAAGCGTAATTAGGAAATAAACAATTTTCATCATACATCCATACTTATCGACATACATACACGTATAATAGTTCGCGTAAAAGGTGCAATGAGTGCTGATTTTACAAAAAAGAAAAAGAAAAATATGTTATACAGTGGTACGTCCACAAAATTCACAAGAAAATCACTAAAAATCACTACTACCAAAAAAATTGTACAAAAAATAAAAATGTGAACCACATACAGAAAATCATTATAAAAAAATCAGACAAAAAAAGCCATGCATACATAAAATTATTTATGTACTTAAGAAAATTGAAAAGCACTACGTCTCATAATAAACGTATTATAGATAATCAAAAATATAATATGAATCACCAGCTGCTTTGACAGTAAAGAGAGAAAATCGGAGAAAAAATTCGGCAGTGATGGCTCTAGACAATAGTGGATCTCATCTCCAAAAAAATAAAATAAAATAAAAAAAAACGAAAAAATAAAAAATGCCATGAACAGAGATACAAAAAAAAACGTGTTGGCCTGTGGAAAGAAAAAACAAATGAGGACTCGCCACAGCAAAAAAAAAAAAAAAAAAGAAGAAAAAACCAAAAAAAAAACGAGCACTCGCCAAAGAAAAAAAACAACAAGCCCGAAATTACAATTATTTTATTATAAAAACTCATGGTTCACGTTTCCTTCGATCGATGAATCCCCAACAGCGGGGAATCCGATCACCACATACTCCAACAGTCCGGGTCAGCTCCAAAATTGGAGACTCATTATGATAATGTATTCCGGCATTCAGCCAATCATCGACCAGATTACATCATTAATACAGTACAGGTCACGCTG
>LD355188.1:13828-25423 GCA_001465055.1 Ptychodera flava | reverse complement strand
GACCTCGTTTTGGTTTCTTTACAGCCTCAACGCCGGCGCGATCTCGGTCGACTTTTCAATTGTGATTCTCTTTCTTTTTTTAGTCAGACCTGATGGTGGTTCGCTTTGTTTTTTGGTAGTAGTGCAAGTACTATTTGTGGTTTTGTTTTTAATAATTTCAATATTTTTTGTGTGTGTGCTTGATTTTTTTCTTTTTTCCCTTATAATCAGCATTCATTGCACCTTTATATCTAATACACGTGTATGTGTACGTCATAAGTATGGAAGTGTGGTCTTTCCAAATTTTTGAAAAGTTTATCTTCTCATTACGGTTTAAAGAATATTTTACAATTAAGCATTACATAACATTCTGCCCTTTATTTTCTTCCGTAGTTCCATCGAATTTTTATTTCAATCGAGAAAGACGGTTGCACGTCATCTTTATCTGTACAGGCACATTCAAATATTTCATGCCACGTATTTTCAAATGAATGCTATTTTTATGAAAAGGTACATTAATAAAATGCAATGATATGGACGAAAGAACTTTTTTCTTTATTATTCATACACGTTTAAGACTCTTTTTTAGAAAGAAAATTTGACAGTTTATTTTTACTCTATGACGATAAATATTTTTGAAACATTTGGCGCGCCGTAGTGGTATTTCCAAATTTTTGAAAAGTTTATCTTCTAATTACGGTTTAAACAATATTTTACAATTAAGCGTTACATAACATTCTACCCTTTTTGCAATGATACTTTTCTCGTTTATTTTCTTCCGTAATTCCATCGAATTTTTATTTCAATCAAGAAAGACGGTTGCACGTCATCTTTATCTGTACAGACACATTCAAATATTTAATGACTTGTATTTTCAAATGAATGCTATTTTTATGAAAAGGTACATTAATAAAATGCAATGATATGGACGAAAGAACTTTTTTTATTATTAATACACGTTTAAGACTTTTTTTAGAAAGAAAATTTGACAGTTTATTTTTATTCTATGGCGATAAATATTTTTGAAACATTTGGCGCGCCGTAGTATATGTCATGTACCTCTGCTTTTTTGTCTTGCTGGGAGCTGTACGCATCCGTAGTTACTAATTTAAAGGATAATTTGCTTATTCTATGTAATTCTAATAATAACAGTCAGCCCATACTGTGAATTTGTGAAACATCTAGGTACTCAGGAGTGAATTGTGAATAAACCATTATGATTATGATTATGATCATTGTTGTTGTTGTTATTATTATTTATCATAATATATGTCCTTGACTATGCCAAGGTTTACACAATTATTTATGAAATGTTAAAGGACAAACGTGCCACATTATTCCACGTTGAAAAGCAATTTTTTTTCAATTCGAAATTGTCTCATCATGTACCACACGAAGGGTGTGTAATTTCATTTTGGGTGATCAAGACACTACGTTTGCAACCAACACGTTTTCTTGTTTTTTTTTTTCTCTCAATTGAAGATTAACATTTGAGATTTCAAATTATACAAACCAAAAAGAAATCCGTAGGTATGTCACCAGTTTAGTTTTATGGCTGGAATGAGTTGAAATGCATTTACTTTTCACGTCGAAAGCAGAAATGCTACACATGAAGTAGAATGTGACCCTGAACACAGAACTTCTGAAATACAATTTCTGATGACTATAAACAGTGCACTGCCATTTGAGTCGTGTTCAATGACATTAAGTTTTTGCGGGAAAATTTTCATTGAAGTGTTGTCATTACAACTTTGAACTATGGCATGTCGCTGACAAGTGATAACTTTCTTAAATTGAAATATCCGATTATGTGAACAAAACACTTTGTCAAATAATTATTAAACTTCACATATCTCGAATAAAAGTGCGGGGTCACCAAACTATTTACTGAGCCACACACCTCTGGTTAATTATCTCTTTCAATTTCAAACCAGAATAACTTTGCTTTAGAGAAACGATTGTTCTGTACTTAACCCATTTGAACGATTTACAAGGAGCTATAATGTATACATTCATTTAAATAACGATTTTTGAAAAAATCGCTTTCTGCGAATATATCGGGCTGTAAAATTGGCACTGCTATTTTTAGTTTTTTTCGGGCAAATCTAAAAGCAATTCATGGGAGGCCGCATTAGTTTATGTTGAATTCATGAACAAACATGGCAAAAGAAATATACATAATGAGTGGAATATAGAAGAATAAGCTCCGAACTTATAGACTATATAGGGCAACTTTTTAATTTGAAAGTTACTTGTTAAATATAATATATTTTACCTGTAGGGAGTGGCTAAGAAAGTTAGAATTTCGGATCACAACCTTCAAATAGAATCGGGTAGAAGGTCAATTTCAAAAATTCCTGAAAAATGAAAGATTCTTCAAACATTGAAAGTCTTTAGTTGAGGATGAATTTCGCTTTGGAATGTCCAAAACACAGAACTTATCGGGGTAGTCTATTTTCATCCACAAGTTTGTATAATCCAGACTTTCTTGATTTGAATGACAGAGAAAAGTTCATGTATATCTTTACTCACAAAGATAAACTGCCTCTTGTGAAATTTATTTCTTTCACTTTAATTTCTCCCCCAGCAGCAGCTTCATCCAGTGTTTGTTGAAGTTTACAACTTTGAGTTTTGTGATTTTTGCCTTGCCGCGCTCACTGAGTGTGTTGTTGAGCAAATAAGTATTTCAATGAAATTTTAAGTGAAAAGTTATTTGAAAAACGTTTTAAAAATCCGTGTACACGAAGCTGGTCTCAACCTTTAACCGCATTTCTCTTACTCATAACACTCATAAACTTTCTTCATTTGAAAGTCGATACAGTCATCTTGCGTACTGAATCATCACGCATCCTTTCCATAAAACGCAAATTGTTATGAGCTATAGGAGAGCGCCGCCAACGTTTGGAATGTGGTGATTTTTGTACCTTTCACCGAGGTGACCAACGAATTCTATAACTCGGTTCAGTAAACTTTGTCGTTTGTTGAACCAGGCGCTGGGTTTCGCGCCAATATTGTGCATCTGTTCGGTTATTCGCTGAGAATTAAGATGTCTGTATTCAGACCGTGGAAAGAATCAGCGTCCTTGCTCATCGCGGCTGGTCTCGGTACAAGCGTCGGCGCCTTCGACTACCGAGTTCTGCTTCTTAAGAGACACAGCCAAGCAAAGTTCAAGAATATGTACGTCTCTCCTGGTGGCGTCATTGACAAAGCCGATTTCTCAAGCGACTGGCCTGACCTCTACTCCAAACATGGGTTTCAGAATCCATTCAAGTCGTTACTGAATATACCAGGGGATCGCCCTCCGTTATTAACCACGCGTCATAGAGGAGGTATGATGGTACCGCACGAGGTTGCCTTCAGGCTTTGTGCGATACGGGAGACGTTCGAGGAGTCGGGAATTTTGCTGGTGACGGACTCCGACTCTGGAAACGATCGGCTTCGTAACGACAAGGGAAAGTTGACGAATACTACTGGGGTTGAAAGCGTCCGTGCTCTGTCAGCGGGCGAGCTGGATGACTGGAGGAAACGCGTACACAACAATGCCGGTGAATTCATTGACCTTTGCAGCAAGTTGAACTGTGTACCCAATATTTGGGCCCTCGCAGAGTGGGTCAACTATCTATCGCCACCTGATTATATTCACCGTTTTGATACAATGATGTACGTGTGCTGTCTTGATAGTGTTCCTAATGTCGTGCAGGATAACCAGGAGATGGTGCATCTTAAGGTGTGTCTGTCAATCTTTTGATCCGGTTGTAATTTTTCTGTTCATTGGGTTAGTAATGTTGAAAGAACGTTTTGTTCTCAAAGTGGGACTTCTTCAGGTGAAAAGATGTCAATGTATGGCGCAGATGGAAAGTGGCCACACATTTGTAACCATTTTAGTGAAAACTCACAATGCCATGCCAATGGTTACGCAATAATGCACACCCTCCCGGCCCATAATGGACGAAAGCAAACTTTGCACGACATATTAAATGTACGAGGCGAAGCCGAGTACATTATGGAGTGCAAAGTTTGCTTGAGTCCATTATGGGCCGTGAGGGTGTGCATTATTGCTATTATTTTATAGTTTTGGCAATGCCAGTGAATTTGTAGTTGTAGAAAACGAATAAAAAAGGAAATTTAAACTGAGTTTGAAGCCAGTGAGCGTCCTGACTCTGCACACATCACATGCACTCCACACTGCACTGCACTGAACACGAACGTTCAGCACAAAAAATGACCAACACTTTCACGGTTCAATTTTGAATTGAAAAACGATGTATTTTCGAAGGAAATGAAAAGGAACTGCATCCCTACCGTCTATATCGAACTTGAAATATCACCTTTAAATATCATGCCATTCAAAAAGCCGACACGGTGAAATGCCAGAGATGAAGAAAACGGAATGCCCATGCATCGACATCAGCATGATCAGCGAGCTGCATGCCATGGTATCAGCTGATCAATATACGATCATTATTATGTCGCTAGTAGTACAGCATTCATTGCAAACGATATCAACAGAGTTCAACATTGTTATTCTAATGTTTATATTTCAATAATAATGGTGTCTATAAATTTAATTTTCGAAAGGCTTCTTGAGAAGAGCTATTTTATTTCGGCGAACGAGAAAACTTGACGTAAACGGGTGCTTGAAAGGTACAGTTGACAAACATACTGGAGGGTTTCCGTACCGTCACGATATCGAGAACAAGGCAAGGTAAAACCACAGACAAGGAGAAAAAAAAACGATGAATGAAAGTTGTCTCCGATTACAGTCAGTGCATCAGAATTAGGTGGCCGAGATGTTAGATCAACGGAGAGTCCACGGTCGTCATGATTGTTGGTAGTAGCTGACCTTGGACCGAGACTTTGAATGGCCCCGTAGTAATTTCCGTAGACACTTCCGGTCAAGGTTGATGACAGCAAGCTGCCGTTGTTGGCCCGTTTACGGGTTGTTCGAGTAGCCTTTCACGCTTGCATAGTTTACATGGCCACTGACATACATAATATGCCATGTGTCGAACCCAGTATCGTCTAGGAGTTTGCAAACGTACTGAGATCTGTTTCACCTATACGGCAACGAAGCGAACCATGTTGTAAACAAACGTAGTAGTACAACCAGCGTATCGGACGGGGACTGCATGCTGAGCGCCAGCCAGACAGACGACAAGTGCGTGCGTGAGGACTCAAAAAAATGTGATAAATCGTACAATATAAGACATTATTATCAATATTGTGCACCATTATCAAGATTTATAGTTTTGTGTATCACATGGTTTATCCGATACTTTCCCTCCTTTGAAATGCGCAGTCCTTTTTTCGTTTTCAAAAAAAAACGTGCTCGCTGTGGGGCCGCAATGCTGAATAATGGAATACATTATATGTAATAATGTATGGATATGACGTCACAAAATTCACTGGTATTGACAAAGCTATAATATAATTGAGAATAATAGCGTCTACGATTGAAGGCAATGGTAGGATTTGAAGCTATTTAGGTCAACTTTTGCAATCGTTATTTGATCACTCGACGTGGTTGCAATACAGCAACAAAATACTTTCTTTGACTTCATACCTGTCAAATAACCTCGAGTTGATTTGTTTCATCATACGTTATTCATCCAAATTATGATCATACAGGGCTCGAAATTAACTTTTTTCCCTGATAGTCCACTTGGGCTACCATTTTCTGAAGTTGGTAGCCCAGTGACAATGGCTGGTAGCCCATGCATATTTTAGTTAAGGGATATCTTGTTTCGTTACCCAGACAAGAATAGGATATTTTCCTAGATTCTGCCCATAAAGTGAATTTTCTAGTCATTTGATGTGATCAAAAGTTTGGTGACCTATTGACAACGCGTTTTACTCTCAGAGTTGTATGCAAATTTTGATAGTCGATCAAAATTTCGGTGAATTGAAAAATGCCTCCATGGTATGTTTTCTATGTAGTTCATGGGCTTTCTAAGTAAAATTTTGCAGACACTTAACAGCTTTTATTATATTTTAAGGTAGAATGCGCCTCGCGGACAGATATTCGGACTCTCAAACTTTTGCAATTCTTTTCTGATCTACCACTTGTTGGGGTTCATTTTACAGTTCTCGGTGAAAGAAATTATTTTCACCGTCGTAGTTTTTTTCGAAAATTTTATTTTTCTTCATAGAGTTAACGCAGAAATGGCGGCCATTTTGAATTTCAAATATCGGTAAATCTTGGATTATTTGTTTCTCTAGTACCAAAATCTGCACGATGAATAACGCTTTTCTTCTGGATTTGGAAAGAGAATGGTATAAAGTTTCATTGGCGAAGTTTGAGTGAAAGTTTAAGTCTTTCACTTTGGAGACGCACACTACTGTAACATTGAAGAATCCTTCATTTGACAAATATGAAATGATTTGTGAACTTAACCAGAAAGTTATGGGTGTTTGTATAATATTCCAGTCTGGTCCAACAGAAAGTCCTCATAGAACCCTTTGTTCTCGTTCCCGCGAAGATAATTTATCTGAGCCTTGCGCATGGTGTTGCTCAAGTTTGGCGGGGAAGAACATTATTTGCCATTGAGCAAGCTGTAGCAATGGTGTCGCCTGACAGGTTTCAATCAGCATCACTGTGTAGAGCAGCTGACTTACATACAACGGTTACTAATTTTTCACGGTTTTCTTCGTTTTCAGTGGTCTACTCCCGCAGAGGCACTGGAAGAATTTCGTTCCGGGGAGGTCTCTCTCCCACCTCCGCAAATAACCGAACTGAAACGGCTCGGCAACTTTGAGCGTATCGGTGACCTATGTGAGTTTGCTTTCAAACGAGAGAGTGAGGGATGTGTTTGATGGATGCCTATAACGAAAGTATTGACCGACGGGTTGCTTTACATTATTGAAGGTTGGTATGCAATATATCAGGACATCTCTGTAATGTGATCTCTGCAGCGAGATGAACCTGGCTTAGCATCAATTCATGCCAGAAAGACCCGCAATGGTATAACAAAATCATAAGCTCAAAATTAATGAGTCATATCTAGCACAATAGCTTTAAATTTTGACACTAACCCTAAATGGATACAGTCGTCGGAACTGCGCTCAAAGGTCGTATGGGACCCATACGACCAACGTAAACACTGTATCCAAGGTACGATGGTGAATGATGAAAGTTAAAACATGTCTGTCATAATCAACATCGTATAGTTTAAATGTTGCAGCTATGATGATGAGGTGCAACTAGATATCGTGCACGGAATACATTGTTTGTAAACAAGAAACTTGCACAGGCGACGACTGTCTCCCTTTAAACACCCGCTTATGTATTTTGAGTTTCGCTCATTTCGCTTTAAAAGATCTAGAAGGTGATTCAAGAGTGCCAGTAACAGTTTAACACTTCGTTTGTGCCTGCAGTTTGAACATGTTGCTGTACCCTTTAACGTAACAGACTCAATTTAATTGGAAGTACGCTCACTTTGTGATGAACTTGCCAATTAAGCTGTCTTCCACAGGTTCCATTTGATGTGATACGGCGTTTGCTCTGTGATGATGCTTTATTTTCCGACATTATTACGACAAGTTACTCTAGTCAGTCGTTCAGACTTTACCAACAAGAACTTTAACAAATTCAACTTGGTTATCATACAATTAAACAAAGGAACTTAAGACTTGGTTCAATGACCCGAGAACCATGGTGATATGTAGTAGTTCATTGCCCTCAACATGGAGACCTGGGATATGATTTGAATCAAATAGATCTAAGAGTTTAAGGAGTCAACCAACAATAATATTATACTGGCGCGCCATTCACGCAATGTGTCGTTCTGATTGGACGAGAACTCACGCCGGCCATGAAACAAGTGTTTTACATGTTAAAGGCACATGAGCTGCAACTTTTGGCATTATATTCATGCACGATTTTATATTTAGGTTCATAGAAATGTTCTTACTCAAAGATGTTTACTCAAGTGTAATTATCCACTGAGTGGGACTGCACGGAGAGGTTTCACAAAGACAAATAAACGAGTGCCGCACCCAAATATGGCCGCCTCCATACAAATATATGATAAACAGCGTAAATGGTGCATGTACACATTTGAATCTTTACAAATACAATATGATGCAACCCACTGAAAGAACGGGAAAGGGATTCACTCCACTTTTACAAAAAAATTATCCGTTTTTACATAACATGGCAGAATTTTGAAAATGGTAGGAAATTTAAAATGAACAAAAATCTGTTCAATTTCTTGCCTATTTTGTGCGCCACAAACAAACGTTGTTGAGGCATTATAGTTCATGACTATATCGTTCAATTTGCAGATTGCAATGAATATCTGAGGAAATTGGAGGTTGGACAAATTCCGCAGCTCATGGGCCTTTAATGGGCAGCGCTGAATATTGAAAGAAGTGCCTCTGACTATATGTGATATTTCAATTGTCATCGACCACCCAATCGCATTATTTCAGGGAAAAATTCTTCCGAGCCGAGTAGTTTAAACGTGTCTTTTATCTGCAGGTGATGATCTGTATCCGAAGGACCTCGACGTGACGGCGAAAACTGCCGCAGAAAAGATAGATCAAACCTTTGAGGAAAATGTGCGGTCCGTCACAAATCTGAATCGGCTGTTCATGAAAGGTGAATCAGATGCTGAGACCCACATTAACGTCACGGTAAACTCGTGTGGCCATCTGCGTCCGCGTTCTGACTTGTAGCCTTGATCACTGAAGGAGTTAAAGGGTGGGGTCGTCGGAACTCTAGTCAACGGTGACAGGGATCCCTACGGCCGATGTGAACACTGTATCTAGGGTACGTTGGCGATTGAAAGTTAAAACATGTTTGTTAACAATAAATATCGTAAAATTTAAATCTTGCAGCTATGTTGACGTGATGCATCTAGATATCATGCATAAAATACATTGTTTGTAAACAAGAAAGTCGCACACGCGCAGATCCGTCGACCCCCTCCCTTTAAGTGTTGTCCAGGGTGTTTTGTTGAGGCAATTAAGCCAGTAAATATTACCGGAGTGCCACTTCGTACAGCATATCATTGAACCATTGTACTGATGAGTTAGAATATTACCAATATACTTCCCTCACGTTGGCAATGACACAGTCGTTATCGTTCAAATATGTGGCAAATTTATTGTATTTTTCTATCAACAGCTTAGGTAACTGTGTTTGACCTTTTTTCCAGTAAGGTCTACAATTAAGGTATGAGCTCAGCCATTATTTCCTTGTCAAAACCTACCATAGCCTCCATATGTACATCTATACATATTACGTACATATGCCCGTACATTACTTTTACTTTAAATATTTTTATGCTGTCTTAGCTATACCAAACTGGACGCATGCTCAGTCGGTGCATGTTTGCACAAACCAATGTATGTACCATGCATAAATACACTATATTTTGCCTTTGCTTTAAAGTTTAACTGTAAAAAGTGTATAATAATGTTATTTATAAAATGCCAGCATTTTGTTTACTTACAACGTATGATTTGGTATTACGTATAGGACAATACCTTTGCTGTACAGTGTGCTCACAGACAGGTCAGGCATAATTTCACGTTTTTTGTGAATACTCGTATGTTGTATCATGTACAATATCATTTGAGATATTCTTCATATTTGACTCACTACCTCCATCATTACAGACTTAATAGCTAGCTCATGTCTTGTGAGAATTTTTAATTATGTAAAGGGCTGTGTCTTTCCAAGGTTGGGTATTAAGACTGGATGAATAGTGAACAATACGTTACCATTTCCTGTCGTTCGCCCTCCCGGCACTTGAATCTTTGCAGTCAAAGAAGTCAAAGTCATAAACTACCAGAAGCTTTGGGGATTTTCCCTTCCGATTCTACATATGTATAGTACAAGACAAAGAGTTCGTTACGATTTAGCCATACCATAAATGAGACATAGGGTAGGTGAGTTTACAGTAAAGTAAGCCGCAACAAAGGTCTGGAATGATAAAACAATCAACATCAGAGAAATAGCAAGGAGATGTCGCTTTAAAGGTATACAATCACCTGTAATCTAAATATGCCCATATATGGTCAAAGGGGCGTTCCTTGGTATTTAAAATGCCCATGCGAGGGCGCTGTTTTTAAAGAGCGGCCACCCACTTAAAATCTGTGATTGGGTAGATTTTCTATTTCCATGGTAGCTATGGCAAAATTGGAACAGGTGACAGAATACCTTTAACCTGGAATATTAGAAATTATCTTCAGAACAGTATGACCAGCCATTTATGCACATTTAATCTTGTGTTTTCGTTTTCACAAATATTTCCATTTAGTAAATTTTGAAACGGTTTCTGTTTAATTTTCCAAGTGTATATGTCATGTACCTCTGTTTTTTTTGTCTTGCTGGGAGCTGTACGCCCCCGTAGTTACTGATTTAAAGGATAATTTGCATATTCTATGTAATTCCAATAATAACAGTGAGCCCATACTGTGAATTTCTGAAACAACTAGGTACTCAGGAGTGGACCCGATTAGATGCCAGACAACTATTTTTCACTCTCGTTTTCCAAACATGTCTTACTTTCTTTTTGACTGTACTTGTGTTTTTTTTACATATTTTTTGAATTTTGAATAAACCATTATGATTATGATTATGATTATAATGATTATGATTGTTGTTGTTGGTATTATTATTGTTATTTATCATTACTATTTGTCCTTGACTGTGCCAAGGTTTACGCAATTATTTATGAAATGTTAAGGGACAAACGTGCTACATTATTCAACGTTTAGAAGTAATTTTTGTTCAATCCGAAATCGGATGTTATTTGGCATTCTATGCATTTTTGGATCGTTGTTTGGCAGTACTCTCCTCTATTTGCACAAATTTAAAGCATATTCGTTTATTTAAATCGCATGAATTTCTGGTATACATCATGCCTTGTCCCCATGTTCTTCCTACTGATAGGGTAAGAACAGGGTTATTTAGATTAGCATGCCGTCACGTTTCACTGAGTAGGCACACGTATTAAACTTCTTATATTCGACACACTAACACAAAGTACAAAAAATAACGTTTTATCCTCTAGAATGTATAGGATGGAGTACATGATCGTTCCTTCCTTTCACACAAAACTTTATTTGTGTGAAATAATCGTGGCTGTCACACTGCATCTCAGCTAAGCAGTATTTAGTTAGACAGCAAAACAGGCCAATTTAATCAGTATCATTCGAGGTAAACAAATAATTTACCGAATTCAAGAAGCAAAGAAAATGACAATAGCAATAAGATCATTCCGAACCACTCTTTACCAGTTGTTGGAACTAGGTAAGCGCACTCTGCTGGTATGCTACCCTTGTTAACATTGCCCCAAAGTGATACGTTTTGTGTAATTCGGCAACGCCACCAAATTACTATTGTGAGTCAAAGCTAAGAATGCGGTCACTTATCATTCGAGAACAGATTATGTCATATTTCGATACAACATCTCACTCATCCACCATGGAAATTCTTCAACGATTGTGACGTTCAGAGAATCCTTGCCTCGATAGTTTTTGAGTTAATAGCCCCTGTCTTAGTCAAACGTCCAGCTCAACCGTATCCAAGGAGTTGTCAATGGTATACACAATAAGGTGACGCGGATGGTATTTTACTTGAAAAAAAATTGGAAAAGTTTATGATTT
>LD355188.1:0-11945 GCA_001465055.1 Ptychodera flava | reverse complement strand
AAAGCAGGGGCCTTCGACTACCGAGTTCTGCTGCTGAAAAGACACAGCAAGGCCACATTCAAGAACATGTATGTAGCTCCCGGTGGTGTCATCGACAAGGCCGATTTCTCAAGCGACTGGCCTGACCTCTTCTCCCAACACGGGTTTCAGAGTCCATTCAAGTCGTTGATGAATATACACGGCGCCCGCCCACCAATATTAACTACGCGTCATAGAGAAGGTACGACGATACCGAACGAGGTTGCCTTCAGGCTTTGCGCATTACGAGAAACATTCGAGGAGTCGGGAATTTTACTTGTGACGGACTCCAAGTCTGGAAATAATCGGCTTCGTAACGGCGAGGGAAAGCTGACGAGTTTTTCTGAGGTTGAAAGCGTCCGCGCTCTGTCAGTGGGCGAGCTGAACGAATGGAGGAAACGCGTACACAACGATGCCGGCGTATTCATTGACCTGTGCAGCAAGTTGAACTGTGTACCCAATATCTGGGCCCTCGCAGAGTGGGTCAACTATCTGACGCCACCTGATTTTAATCACCGTTTTGATACGATGTTCTACGTGTGCTGTCTTGATAGTGTGCCCAATGCCGTACAGGACAGACAGGAGATGGTACATCTCAAGGTGCGTAATCTACCTGTACGGTCAAGTGTCAAAAGTAGATAGCTTATCACCGCAACTCTCTATGAGGGCGAATTTATCCTTCAGCAATAACATCCACTGAAAGAACTCAATAATATCACTATATAGTGAATTTCAGTCCTGTCAAATAACCTCAAGTTTTGTAAGTGATTTCTATGTCACAATTTATTCATTTTATTAAAATTACTCAGGATTTTATAAATTCGTTTTTAGGGTTACCGTAAATCAATTATTTTTATAGGGATGTGCCATGAGATCTAGGGAAGGGGCATCAGATTTCACGCATTTTATAAGATTTTTTTATACACTTTTTACCGACTACCCCTCTAAAGATTTAAAGGTTTATCCTTATGAGATGTTGCTTGTTTTAGTAGAATTTTGCGAGCAGCTGGTTAAAATGTTGACCAGTTGCAAAAAGACCAACAAAACAAAACAAAAACAAAACAAAAACAAAAACAGAAAACTATAACCAAACAAAAAATCCCAAAATACAAAACCATCTACACTGTGTTTTTCAGTTGTCAATGGATATTACTTCTAAGTTTGACGGTTGTGTTGAGAAGAAACTCACCTTGTTGTCGTGATTTAATGTTGAAGAGCTCTTTAGTTCGCTGTATCTTTTTACGAATCAGGTTTTGAAATCGACCTGAACGGTGTTGCGGATTAGATATCAGACGATGTTCAAGACAACTCTAACAAAACGTACACTTGGAACCCAATGCTCTGATTCCAAATTTGACATTGTGCCTTAGCCTTGCTTATGCTGTCTATTCAAAACTTGTAAGGGAAATACGATAACTATTTCTTTGCAATTGAACAGGAGCCAGGCAGCAGCAATGATGTCACGTGATGGTTTTCAGCCAATCATCATCGCTGTGTGAAGTGGCTCCTCAGTAAATACCTGTTAGATATTGATCTCGCTGTTTACCTTTTGCTTTCAGTGGTCGACTCCCGCAGAGGCACTGGACGAATTTCGTTCCGGAGGGGCCTCTCTCCCACCTCCGCAAATAACTGAACTGAAACGCCTGGGTAACGTTGAGCGCGTCAGTGACTTGCATGAATTTGCTTTCAATCGAGAGAGTGAGGGATGTGTTCGGTTGATGCCAATAAAGAAAAAAATGACAAACGGGTTGCTTTTCATAATTCCAGGTAGGTACTACGTTCACCCTGCACGGTGCTCGCGAACCGTAAACCTCTGGTAGAGGCAGGATTGATGTTTTTGTGTTGGGCTTTACCCTGCTATGTTGGTGAAGTCGGTCAAAACCAGTAACCATAGCAAGGCCCATATAAGAATATTTCGACAGACGTTATCCAAAAGTGTATTTCGAATAAACGTTGTGACTTCATTTAGACATACTCAAACATGGTGATTGCTACATACAGACACAGACAAAGTGATACAGACACACCTTATGGGAGAAGTGTCTGTCTCCAATGTGTCTCCAATGGTGTGTGGAACAATGATCTGTTACAATATTTGTGCTGCTTTGGCACATTCTAAAAGCCTTGGTTGATTCCAGATGACATTTATTGATTCAGTGTCCTCAATTGACAAGCACTTGTATTTGACTTGGAGGAGTCATTCAATAATTTTATCACTAAAAATTGATTGTAAAAGAAATCTCATTTTCTAAGAAATGCAATATTATGACTGTCATCGACCGATACTCTAGTCATTTTGGGGGAAATTCTAGTATACCACCCATTCTCTTTGTCCGTCATCCACAGGCGACGATCTGTATCCGAAGGAAGTCGATGTGGCGGCTGAAGCAGAAGTGGAAAATATCGATCAAACCTACGAGGAAACTTTGCAGTCTGTCACAAATTTGAATCGGTTGTACTTTATGGGTAAATCAGATTTTGAGCTCCTTGTTAACGTAAAGCCACCGTGTGGTCATCTGATCCCACGTCTTGACCTTTAGGTAGGACAACTGACACTTGTGAAGGTACAAAGAGTTAACGCTGTCCAGAGCGGTGCCAATAAGATACCAAATATTACCAGGAGAATTGAATTGTCACCATATAGTTCCCCAACTCTGTTAGTTAAATGTTCGACTTCTTTTAGAGATTGGAACTATCAACAGCGATTGTTTCAACTTCGTTTCTTTCTTATTTACAATCAAGCTATCTTACCATGACTAAGTCATAAGTAATCAAGTGGTTATCTAAAAAACTGAATTTGTGAAATAACAGTACGACAACTTTTTTGACTGCATGAGTGGAACCCGTGTGTTTGACTACCTCACAGGAGGCAAGCTCAGTCAGCATATGGTTGCCCAACCAATCTCAAGTACTATGCATTCTCAAAACACTATCTTTTGACCTTGTTCGTAAAAGTTCACTTTAAAAGGCGCATAAGAATAGGATTATTCACAAAATACCAGGAGTTCTGTTCCTTTACTGCGTGTGATTTTTTACTACGTCCTGGACAATGAAATCTGGTCACCACGATACGGTCAGAAATAAATCTCGGCATTTTTTTAAGAACTTTGTTAGAAATAAATCTCGGCATTTTTTGAATAACTTTGTTAGCAAGGTGATTTATTCCTCCAAGATTTTTTTTCATATGCTTTCTGTTCTTGTAGATGTTTAAGTTAATACAAACTTTATAGATTTTCGACAAAGCTTTATATATACTCATAATTAATCTATGTTTTTGTTATTATCGTGACACCTGTCCTTGCGCTAATATTGCGTTGACACGAAGTCAACTGACACTTGAGTGTTTTGACCGTATCTTTCAGATTTTGAAAACTCTTGAAGGAATAATTTTACCTCCGTAACGACTTTACATTATGCATTTACCATGTACATTATCATATCAAGCCGCTCCCTTGTATGACTGCAGAAAACCCTGGTTGTCTGTACACTGGGTTACGGTAAAATGTGCCTTCAGTAAAGATATCACACTCTCAAACTTTTACAATATTTTTTTGGTCTACCTCTTGGGGGGGGGGGAATCATAATTGAAGCCCGCGGCCTGAATAAAGTTTTTCACTGGCTTATATTTGGCGAAAATCCAAAATTTACTTTTTTCCAATAGATTTAAGACAAGGATTGATGCCATGGCAATTTGTTCATCTAGTACCAAATCATTTGCACAGCGGTCCCTGAATTTTCTTCTGGATTATAAAAGGGAATGATTTGAAGTTTGCTAACTTGAGGTTTATACAAAATTTTAAGCCTTTCAACTTTGAGGAGCGTTCTACCTTAAAGGTATTCGGTCACCTGTTTTTTATTAGCCAATCACAGATTTTACGCGGTTGGCCGCTTTTTTAAAAGGGCGCCCCACATGACCAGCCATGGCCTGCTTAGCAGCGTGCGTCTGCATGATCTTTGACGTATCAAATATGGAGGACCGACAGCTACAGGTGTTACGGGGTTGTACGTTAAGCCCCGCTCCCTTTACCATATATGGAATATGCAAATTTATGGTGACCGTGTACCTTTAATCATTGCTAGATCAAGAGTCTGTGATGGGAACCGGGAAATTCGACCTCGGTCTGGTGAAACGCTAGTCGCCACAATGCTAGTGTCATAAACACTGAACAGTTCAGGGAAGATTCATTTAGGGTTTATGGCTGACTTTGATCAGTGGTATGGCCATGTTTCACTTTTGTGGGTATGCACTACAGTATACTATTATTGGACAATGCTGTAAACTGAATGGACTATGCACAGATTGTAATAGTGTATCAGTACTCTTGCAAATAAAAAAAAAACTATTAAAAAAACAAAATGCGAATAATTTTTCGAGTACAGCACATGAAACAAGGTTATTTTGAATGCTTGCATGTTTTTGAAAACTATCAAATGGTATTCATTTGGTGAGATGTGAATAAAACATCGTTTTACATCAATGAATTCATTGTCTTTTACAAAAAATATAGCGTGTTTTTGAAAAAAATGTATTAAGGGTTTGAGTGCCCTCTGTTGTTCCTATTATCTATTGCAATTTTTCATGCTTTAATGAAACTTAAAAACTAGCTACTGTTGATTGACCAATCAGAGTGCTCAATTCAGGGTGTTTTATTTACTCGTAAAGCCTTGGTCACCAAATTCAAGAAACGAATGACAGCGCCGTAGTAAAGTACTGTCCAATCAAAAGTGAACATGTCATATTCTGTAGACATCTGGTACGTTTTAATTTTCAAATTTGGTAACACAGCGGAAACCAGCTGCAACACAAAATCTGCTGTGGTACAAACATAAACTAATGTGCCCTAGGGCATTTATAGGATGTTCCATCATATTGGAAGGCTATTTCACAAATAAAAGATTTAATGAATATCCTAAACATGTTACATTGACAAAGGGGACGGTTGACGTAAACACATTGAAAACGAAAATATATCAGTTAGGGGCGATAGTTTTTAAGTCGGATAAAACCCTCGTACTCGGGTTCTTCTGGTATATAAAGCGGCCTCGACATTTTATCGTTGGGTAGGACTTTATATACCAGAAGAGCCCTCGTACTCGGGCTTTATCCTATACAAGCGACCTAGCGGCCGATATCGCCCGCTGTGTTATGAAGAGAATAAGTATTTTTGACACGTGTTGATGAAGAAGGTGAAATCTTTGATAGCTCATTTCAGTGGCAAGACAAAAAGTGGCAAAAATAAATGCAAAAATACACAAATGAAAATTTTATTATCATTTGAACATATCACAGTAACATCACCCCTAAGAACATGTCAACCAAAGCAATCAGAATCAAATTTTAGACTAGAAATAGCAAAAAGTGCCCCATAAAACAAAATTGTAGATTTCATCATAATTCCAATGTATAATATGAAAATAACCCCTTGGAGCTGTATACCAAATTCAAAGCTATCAGATGAGCAAATTTGGGAAACGAATTTTTCGATCAAAAATGGCAAAAATTGCCCCAAAAATATAAATTGCAGATTTCATAATTATTTTAAAACATCATAAATAAGAGAACTTCTGGAAACCTTTGTGTCAAATATCTCAGCTAATAGACAAGCAGTTTTTGAGAAACAAATTTTTTGACCAAAAATGGCAAAATTGCCCCTAAAAATAAAATTGCAGATTTCATCATAATTTGAATATGTCACATTTAGTTCATCTGAAGGAACCTGTATACTAGATATCAAAGCTATCAGACTAATACTTTCTGAGAAATAATTTTTTGACCAAAAATGGTAACAATTGCCCCAAAAATACAAAATTGTAGATTTCATCATAATTTGAATATATCACATTTTGCTCATCCCTATGAACTTGTATAACAAATATCATAGCTGTAACACAAACGGTTTTAATGAAACAAATTTTTTGACCAAAAATGACAAAAATTGCCTTAAAAATACAAATTTGCATATTTCTGGACAATTTGAACAAATCTGAAATAGATCATCCTCAGGGACCTATGTATTAAATATCAAAGCTATCTGACCTGCAGTTTGGAAGTTGAAGATTTTTAAAGATTTTTTGACCAAAAATGACAAGAATTGCCTTAAAAATACAAATATGCAAATGTCACCACGATTTGAACAAATCTAACTGGAGTCACCTTTAGTAAACTGAACATCAAATTTCAAAGCAATCGGACATGCGGTTTCAGAGAAAAAGACTTTTTACCAAAAACAGCAAAAATGCCCCGACTATATACAAATATGCAAATTTCACCATAATTTGAACAAACTTAACCTCCCATACTCCCCTAGAACAGCTTGATTATTTACATTACTATTAACCCCTAATAAAAAATTACAAACCTTTAATTGGACATGCTCAATACATTCTGAAAATTCAAATCCCCACACTTCACTCCCGTAACAAACAGCAGGTACGATTATTGCATCAAATAGTTTAAAAGCGCTAGCAATAGACATTCCCCAAGTTTACGAATCACCGATTGAATTGAGTAGAGCTCTTTACACCGTTTGCAGCAATATTTCTTTTTGCAGGGGACCAGGATAATCTGGAGGAAAATATCAATCCCAAATAATTGTAATGTTTCACAGTTTTGACTCTTTCGCCATGAAAACTCCACTTCTCATAGGCTCTCAAGTACCCTCCATTACGAAAAACAACAATTTTTGATTAAGACAAGTTTACTTCCATGGCCCAGTGCTCACAAAATTTCTCCAGTTGGTTTAATTTGCGTTGTAGTCGGATCGGCAAGTCCGCTGCATCAGAAACATCATCTGCGTACATGAGAATACCACGTGATGGGAAATCCTGATTTATATAAATGTCACCTGTAGATTCATTATTCATATAGTTTGCAAACTCATTTATAAAAAGTGAAAATAAAAAAGGACTGAGCATACAACCTTGTCTTGTACCAACCTCACATTTAAAATATTCAGTAAGGCCTAGCTGACATCTTATACAAGATTTGCCCTGCGAGTACATAGAACGTAATGCATTCAATGCTTTTCCGTGTATCCCATACGAAATCAGTCTGTGCAACAACAAGTCGTGATTGACTCTGTCAAAAGCTTTTGAGAAGTCGACAAAAACTACATAAAAACGGCCTCCTCTGATGGAAATATACTTTTGTACAAAAGCTTGCAAACAGAAAATTTGGTCGATTGTAGAGTAACTTTTCCTGAACCCTGCTTGTGCTTCAGTAATAATATTGTTTTCAGATGCCCATTTGACAAGTCGAGTGTTCAAAATTTTTGTGAAAAATTTGCTGCATAGGAAATGCCTCTGTAGTTGTTTACATCTGTTGTAGAACCTTTCTTATGCAAAGGAAAAATAATCCTCTTACACCATTCTTCGGGGTAAACACCAGAGTCAAGTATAATATTGAAAAGTTGACAAAGCAATGGAACTAAAATGTTTACAGAGTGTTTAAATATTTCTGCAACAAAACCATCTGGACCGGGGGCTTTGTTATTTGGAAAACTTTTGATCGCTTCTAATACTTCGACCTCTGAAATTACTGTAATTACAGCAGGTGGAGAATTTTCATCGCATAATGAACATTCCTGATCGTGATTATGTTAATCACTCTGAATGGATGCACTGAACTCATTATCTATTTGAATATCTGTTTCAACATGCAACAATTGTTTAAAATAATCAAACCATTTAGTAGGTGGTATATTTGACTGAGTCACACAAGAGTTGCCACGAAACTACTTTACAGTACGCCAGAAACCCTGGGAATTTTTGCATTGCTCAACAAGTAAATCTTTTTGTTTATTCTTGTACAACTTAAGTTTGGTTTTGCACAGACTTTTGAACTGATTTCTAGCCAATTTGTAATCGGCAAGATCTTCATCTTTTGTTTGAATTACGAAATTTCTGCAAAAAGGAAAATGTACGCTCCCTAAGGACTTTACAATCCTCATCCCACCAGGGTTCGACTTTATTTCTTCTTTATCTCGAGTTGCTACCACCAACTTTTGATTTGAGATCTCTACATGCCTCAGAAATGATAACATCAAATAAATAAAGAGCACTATTTACATTTTTACTTTCGATTTCACTTGCAAATTCTCTCAAGGTGCAGTGTTTTATCCCTCTGCAAATGTGTTATAACTGAGTCAGCAATGTCAGGTCTCCATGAATATCTATAATAAGGTGAAACACTATTGTTCCTGCTAGTGTCCAGATCTATGCCAATATTTACAGAAAAGGATAACTGACAGTGAAAGGGGAAATGATCTGATAAATCGACAGTATCTACAACAAAATTGTCAATGTATTCAAAGAGAGATGTTGACGCTATGATATAATCAACAGTACTTGCT
Organism: Ptychodera flava; assembly: GCA_001465055.1. Lineage (NCBI taxonomy): Eukaryota > Metazoa > Hemichordata > Enteropneusta > Ptychoderidae > Ptychodera > Ptychodera flava. The sequence goes on along the minus strand of LD355188.1, from coordinate 3,576 downwards.
CCTTGGTTTGCTGTACACGTAAATTCTCCGTCTTTGTCACCAACAAAACGACCATTTAATATATGTATGTCTGATTTCCAGCAACATTCTATAGGAGTTTTCCCAAAATTATTTACATGTTCATCTTTTGCTTTTCTTTCTAAATCAAAATAATCTATTCCATGATCAAACAAGCCATGTACGTGATTATCGGACTCATTACTTAAATAATCCTGTAAATTTCCCGTACGAGCATTAAAATCCCCAGCTACACTTGTCAAAAATTTCCTCTAAACCATTTTCTTGGCGTGTGATTCCATCCGTACTGTTGCCATACAAAAGGCTCTCAGGGAATTGCATATCGTGTCAAATGGAATTTATTCTTCTTTAAGATGACATATTGTACTAGGTAATATCTTCTACAGTTTTTGTGAAATATGACCAAAACTTACCCATACCCCAAAATTTAACATTGCAAATTACAGTAAGTCTCAAATTCCACCAATTATTTAGCTTGGCATAATAAAAAATGCAATGCTTTGTATGAAATCTGTTTTATTTGATACAGGGACATATCAGAAATATGAAATAGACCTTTAACAGAAAAAATATTGGGACTCTACAGCTGTAACAGTCATATTTTGAAGGGTACCGCGAAATCACAGTGTTGCAGAGTTGCATACATTTTTGTTAAACCTGTCTTCCTATAAGTCATCTGCTGAGCTTGATTTTGAATATAACCTCACTTGTTAGGTATCATTAGAAAGATAATTTACTAATCTTAAAATGACATATTGTAACATACAATATCTGGTATAGTATTTATGATATATGACTTACCCCATACCCCAAAGTTTACATTGAAAATTGCAGTCATAGCTAAAACCAAATTCTACAAATTTTTTAGCTAGACACAAAAAATTTGGCCGTTTTTGCTATTAAATCTGTTTTATTTAGTACAGGGACATGTCAGAAATATGAAATAGACTTTTAACAGAAAAAATATTGGGACTCTACAGCTGTAACAGTCATATTTCGAAGGGTACCGCAAAATCGTAGTGTTGCAGATTTGCATACATTTTTGTTACACCTGTCTTCCTATAGGTCATCTGCTGAGCTTGATTTTGAATATAACCTCACTTGTTAGGTATCATTAAAAAGATAGTCTACTAATCTTAGAATGACATATTGTAACATGCAATATCTAGTATAGTTTTCATGAAATATGACCAAAACTTACCCCATACCCCAAAGTTTACATTGAAAATTGCTGCCATAGCTAAAATCAAATTCTACCATTTTTTTTACCTAGACATATAATATCAGGCATTTTTTGTATGAAATCTATTTCATTCGGTAATGGGTCATGTCAGAAATATAAAAAAGACTTTTAACAGAAAAAGATCGGAATTCTGTGACTGTAACAGTCAGCTTTTGAAGGGTACAGCAAAATCTCAGTATTCCTAACTTGCGTGCATTTTTGTTGAATCTATCTTCTTATAAGTCATCTGCTGAACTTTTTATAGAATATAAGTTGTTAGGTATCATTAGTAAGATAATTTACTAGTCTTTAATGCAATGTCCTTCATAGTTTTTCTGAAATATGGTCAAATTTTACCCCATACCCCAAAAGTTCAAATCGCAAACTACGGCTTATCTTTACGGCTTATCAGTTTTTATGAAATATGACCAAAACTTACCCCATACTCCAAAGTGTACATCGAAAACTACTGTCATAGCTAATGTCAAATTCTACCAATTTTTTACGTAGAAATAAAAATTTGGGCAAGTTTTTGTATAAAATCTGTTTTATTTTGGACTTGGCCGTATCAGAAATAAGAAATGAACTTTTAACAGAAAAAATATTGGGATTCTATAGCTGTAACAGTCGTATTCTTAGGGGTACCGCAAAATCTCAGTATTCATGACTCGCATGCGTTTTTGTTAAATATGTCTTCTTATAAGTCATCTGCTGAGCTTGTTATGACTGTTACAGCTGTAGAGTCCCAATATATTTTCTGTTAAAAGTCTATTTCATATTTCTGACATGTTCCTGTACAAAATGAAACAGATTTAATCGCAAAAACGGCCAGATTTTTTGTGTCTAGCTAAAAAAATTGTAGAATTTGCTTGTAGCTATGACTGCAATTTTCAATGTAAACTTTGGGGTATGGGATAAGTTTTGGTCGTATATCATGAATACTATACCAGATATTGCATGTTACAATATGTCATTTTAAAGATTAGTAAATTATCTTACTAATAATACCTAAAGAGTGAGGTTATATTCAAAAACCAAGCTCAGCAGATGACTTATAGGAAGACAGATATAACAAAAATGCATGCAAATCTGCAACACTGTGGTTTTGCGGTACACTTCAAAATATGACTATTACAGCTGTAGAGTCACAATATTTTTTCTGTTAAAAGTCTATTTCATATTTCTTACATGTCCCTGTATCAAATAAAACAGATTTCATACAAAGCATTGCATTTTTTATTATGCCAAGCTAAAAAAATGATAGAATTTGAGATTTACTGTAATTCGCAATGTTACATTTTGGGGTATGGGGTAAGTTTTGGTCATATTCCACAAAAGCGGTAAAAGATATTACCTAGTACAATATGTCATCTTAAAGAAGAATAAATTTCCTTTCTAATGATACCAAACAAATGAGGTTATGTTGAAAAATAAGCTCAGCACATGACTTACTATAAGACAGATTTGACGAAAATGCATTTGGGTTGGAAAATGGTGATTTTTTGGTACCCTTCAAAATATGACCATAACAGCTATTGCGTCCCTATATTTTTTCTGTTAAAATTCCATTTCGTATTCTAGGGATCCCAAGGCTTCTGAAAAATACAGATTTGTTATCCTGTGGGGGGGGGGGTGCACGTAGACCCCCTCTAGTCCACGGACTAAAAAAGCTCATACATTAAAACTAGGTTTAATAGCAGTATTCTCTGTACTTGACCTTTCAAAAGCCGCTCTGGGCCTTCTTGGCGTGTGACGTAGCACATTGTCAACCTCCCGTCCGGTCAAAAGATTGACAAACCAGATAATATAAACAACAAACAGAAACAGTACTACCTCTTACCCTTGATAAGACCAGAACCTTTGATCGACCAGTTTCTGGGTGCGATTTCAGTCAACAAGGGGGCTTTCTTGCCACTAGCGAGCCACTGAGCATGATGAATTCTTCGAAGCTTCCCTGCTTAAAATTATTCTCTCTTTTGTTCATCGTGATGAGCGTTGGAATGCAGGTGAGTCAGTCCTGGTCAGTTTTGAGCTTACAGAAAAGGGTTTATGAGGTAGCCATATCCGCGATTTTTTTTGGGGTACTGCGACAATTTGCAATGAGTGGCAAGGAGCCTGACCGATATGTTGCGGTTAATATTAAATTCACTCTTAAGATACCAGCCAGATCTTTCAGACTACCTCACTGACATCAAGCTGTCGGATAAAAAAAACATATCCATACAGCGTTAGGATTTTTGAGCGACAGCTGTTAGGAGTAGATCGACTGTAATTGCTTAAACGTTAATTATTCACAGACCACCACTTCTTTGATGAAATTTATTACCTCTGAGCTT
>LD355158.1:192031-215892 GCA_001465055.1 Ptychodera flava | reverse complement strand
GTCATAGGCTTGCAAGTGATTACATCAGAACAGGATTAACAATTGAGAGCTTACAGTATTGTACTTTTTGACAAATATCTGTCATATTTTTTAAACCCCCTCAAGGTTTTCCCCTCAAAACCTCAAAATCTAGTCAACATAAGCATAAGATCACACTTAGAGAATTGTTAGGTCAAATAGCAGATATTTTATTCAAATATTATTGATAAAAATGTATTTTGCATCGTCAAACGATAACTGTATCATCAGCTCAAGTATCAAGTACGGTATATAGATTCTGCTAAAGATTCCCACTGACACTGATTCCAGTTTTATAGTGGCTATACTATATCAGTCAAAGTAGATCATCGAATTACTTACATTCTGACCAATTGACTAGCTGTTTTGCTAATCATTTGGCCAATTGCTTATTTAACACTTCTGGTGCTCTCTGTAAATGATTGCTATGGGCAGCAGGAATGTCCGTTTTACCAGACTGTTTCAAAAGACCAAACTTGTGATAGATACACTTCTGACGTAACAGTTGTAGAGGACTTGTAAGGTGTACTCATATGAAGCAGAAGCCTAAATAATTTATAACAGAATGGGATGCTTGGATCTGTCAATCTGTTTGTAATTCTATATGCTGATTTGTATTGTTGACATTTTTAAAAGTTAGTTTAAAAGTTTTATGTTAGCTCAATACTATTGCTTTATGTTTGCAGGTTATCACTGGAAACCAATGAAAGGAGCTTCCCTTGCATGACTGTGAATCCATTGACAAGGACATGCTTGTGGCTGTATGGGCCCCTGAAAACAATGCAAGACCCCAGATAGCAAGAGTTGAAGAAAAATGTGACGGGTACCTGAAAATCCACTAGATGATTGGTTCTTACAGTACACCATGGAAAGAGGGATTCCATGGTGCTGGACCCAACAGAAAGAAGTGGCTAGACAATGTACCTGTTCAATCAAGTATTCTGTGGGACTTTTCGCTGACAAAGAAACATGTGCTCAAAAAAGCAACAGCAGTGGAACTGAAGAGAAAGTATACCGAGCTAGAGGCAACAAGGTAAGAATTATAATGTGACTCTATTTTATCATAATCATATTGATGTATACTTTAAAGCAAAGGGAAATGACTGTTGCACAAAGGAAAATATGTAATGGATTTCAACCAAAAAAATGGGAAAATGACAGTATGGCAGAATGTATGACACAGATGTTGATGAATTTGAGATATGATTTAAAGTTGTGATTGGTTCAATATAAATATTTTTCCCATTCAACATGCCAAAATAACCACTAATTACACTGTACATGTCCTGTTATGCTTTATTAAGTGAGATCCATATTACCAACTTGAATATCTGGTAAATAGGAATATTACATTAGATCAAATGTTCACAAAGTACATTAAATGCCAATATTATTTGTGGTATGCACTGTTGATAAATTCTATTTTTCCCTCTCCCACAGAACGACTGATCCAGAGAATGAAGAATGCTGAGTGATATGCATGAACCAGTGAATTTCCCAAATATCTATGTCACCAGGTTGCGTATGCCTTTTTAGAGAGATATGTGTTCAGTTTTTGTTGAAAGATGGGAATTGACTGGCTGTCTTCAATATGACGTGGTAGGGAATTCAAGAGCTTCGGCGCAGCATTCATGAAGGCACGTCTCCCATAAGATGTTTTAACTCTATGTTCTTGAAGTAATAGCTGTGATTTCAAGCGTAGGTTACGGGTGGGTTTATAATGTTCTATAAGTGTTGATATGTAAGCTGGAGCCAGGTTATGAAGTGCTTTAAGTACAGTGATAAGTAGTTTGAATTCAATTCTCTGTGGAATAGATAACCAGAAGATTGTGAAGTTTGTAGAGAGCTGGTGTAATTCTGTCACTTTTTTTTGTCCTGGTGATGAGACGAGCTGATGTATTTTGTAAGCGCTGTAGTTTCTTTATGTTGTTTATCGAGATTCCATACAAAAGTCATTAGTCAAAGTTGGATGTGACAAATGCGTGTACAAGAAGATGAACCATGTCGTTCGTGAGATATTGTCTAATTTTGTAATGGTTCTGATTTGGAAATATGCCGACTTGTAGACCTTGTTTATGTGCTCATCCATGGTCATTTAACTATCGAATAAAGAGCCAAGGTTCCTTGCTGTAGAGGATGATGTAATGTCAATGTTGCCAATTGTCATGGATGGTACTCGGTCAAGTTGATGTAGGTTGTTATTGATCCAAATAATACTAACTCTGTCTTTTCCGGGTTTAACTTCAGTAAATTATGTGTCATAGCCATTTACTGGAAACACAGTTTTCCATGTGTAAAATATTAATATTGATGTCTGCAGTTTTGAAGCATAGATAGAGCTGGGTATCATCAGCATACATATGGAATTCGATGTCATGTTCTCTGATAATAACTCCCAGTGGTGATGTATTGGTAGCAAAGATAGACCCTAGAACTGACCCCTGTGGGACACCATACTTGAGATTTTGAGTGGTTGATGAAACGCCATTATTTAAACACATTGTTGACGATCCCTGAGAAATGATTTTAGTCAGTCCAGTGCAGTGCTTGTAATAGCCATACGTTTAATTAAGCGCGCTAGAAGAATGGTGTGATAAACTTTATCAAATGCTGCTATGAGGTCTAATAAAACAAGCATAACGACTTTATGGTTGTCCGGGGCTTGGAGAATGTAAATCTGTACAGTCACGTATTAGAGCCTTTTCAGTACCGTGGGCTTTCTGTGGGCAGATTGCATAAGTTCATCTAGATTGTTTGATTGCAGGTGGGAGGTAATCCTGTGGGCAACAGCTCTTTCAATCACTTTTGAAATAAATGATAGATTGGACACAGGTCGGTAGTTTTTCAGCAGCTAAGAATCAAGCTGTGGTTTTTTGAGCAATGGTCTAACTATCGCTGTTTTCATCTTATAGGGCATGTGCCTAGTGGATAATGACATGTTCAAAATGTTGATTATTGTAGATAGTAGTGGATTGAGACACTGCTTGAGTAACGTAGTCGGTATAGGGTCGAGGTTGCATGATTTACATGGAGATTACATAATGATGTTGTGTAGTTCTTCTATAGTTGTAAGGTTGAATGATGATAGCGGTGAAATGTTCTCTGGTGCATTATTGTATTCGCAGGCTATCAGGTCAGAGTGTTGAGACTGATTCTAACAGTCTCAAGACTCTGGTTTTATGATAATCACCTCAGTTGCAAGGCATGCCCTGCAACTGACACACCCACCTCAGTTGTAAGACATGTCCTGCAACTGACACACCCACCTCAGTTGTAAGACATGTCCTACAACTGACATACCCCCTCAGTTGTAAGACATATGTCCTACAACTGACACACCCACCTCAGTTGCAAGACATGTCCTGCAACTGACACACCCAGCTTATTTGTAAGACATGTTCTACAGCTACCCTTCAACAGTACAGTTTCAGTTATTTTAGTGCCAGTTAGAATGTTGTTTTTTTCAAACTTTTTCCAAGCACAAATCAAATTTTTATACATATTTTTTAATTTGCTTCATTGTTTTGGAAATATATGAAATTAATATTTTTGAATTTGTACCCTTATTATTTCCCCATAAATTGTGAATTCTGACGGAAGCTGGCAGAAATGGTGCATGAATCTAAGACATTAACTACAAAAAATTAAAAAGAATACTGTTTTAAAAAATATAAATATTTATCAAGGAAAAAGAAGGAGAAAAGCTATTTTTCGGAAATTGGAAAATACTTTTCGGGCTGTTCCTGGTTTTCTTATGTAAGAATTGTATTTTTACGTCATTATCAGTAAGGTCATTGCTGTATGGTTTGCTGGCTTAGAAAAATGTTGAATTGTATCAGAAGAAATAAATCATATTGAGTAAAGACTCTATAATATTTACGAGTGTCATTGTTTGTGCTCAATCACAGTACTGCATCGTACGAATTATCTACCCTTTTATGGCTTTATGTTGTATTATCACGATATGTACTAACGCCAGTATGACTTATCTTCGTCTGCCAATAGACTTAAGTTAACATTCCTGTATTTTCTTTTCCAGCCTGCATTTGGCTGAGCAGTACTGTACGCTTACACATAAACTTGATGGTGTCCTTGAAAATCTGACGGAGACAATCGATCCAAACAGTACCAAATCACCCAAATGCACCCAATAGAACATAAGCAGAAGCACTCACGACTATCTTTGCCAACAGCAATACATTATAGAATCTCACGTACTGAAAAGAGAAGTTGAAAGAGTACGGTCAAGGTGTTGTCATTGATTGCTGGGTGAGTCATAGGCTTGCAAGTGATTACATCAGAACAGGATTAACAATTGAGAGCTTACTCAAGCACGATCAGTGAACAGGCGGGTTATGCAAAATATCAATGTAGCAGTTTGTCAAAGTATATTCGAATGGCGTTATTACGATACAAAGTTTCCAAAATATCAGCATCGGTAATCCCCAATACACATTTAATATGTTACAGCAGCTGTGTATTTTGTATTGCAATAAACTTGCTTTTGTTAGGCCCTACATAGAAAAGTTGGGATTTTAATAGTATAGATTCAGAATTTTTTAAAAATAACGACTATCAAATTTAAAAATGCATTTGATACAAAGATTTTGAGCTGTGACTAAGGTAATGGGAGTCATACGCAGATTAGTGGCATTATTTCAACATTATATTTTCAAAAGTTCCACATCATTGGAAATACTCCCTTCTTGACTTTATTAATCAAACAATTCTTCAAAAATGTATATGTATGTTGAAAGATGTCATTATTGCTAAGCAAATCATACTGGAATCTAGGAACAGGTACGAGATTTGGTTCATTCAACACTTATACGTAAGGCAATGAGTTTCAGAGTGCCAAAGACAATTTCTTCCGATTCGATCCCTCACAGCTAATTATGACAACCACCTAACGGAATGGCTTCTACTTCTAATTTGGGTGAGTTTTATTCATTATGTGTTGTTTTAGGTTGATATAGTTTATTCCGGCCCGTTCTTGTTTGTTATATACATTGGGATCCAATTCGATCGAGTTGTTCCCACTTTGGTCAGTTTTGCTCCCTTAAAATTTCAAAGACACAATACATTGTAGGGCTACGGGCATTAACACCTGGAAAGTTGCTATGTAATACATTTTCCCTTTGACTCTTCATTTGATGTTACCTGTGCCTACAGAGTACATTTTTTAAATAAGCCGATTTATTCGTTTTGATACAGCTATATCAGTTTGTCAATATTAATTATTTCATGTGTTTTAACATAAGAAATCAAGATCCTTTTAGAAAATCACATCATCTGCTCAGAGGCTTTGTAAAAGTCTTTTTCTCGTAAATATCGGCTGACCAAGGTTTAAATCATCTAACACATAACATTAACTCTGCATGTAAATCTGCTTTAAATGAAATAAGGAGGTTATTGAACAATGTAGCGAAATAGGTTTGGGAAGTAGATATAAAATGTATTTGCAAAAGTAATAGCAGCTAAATTAGGTAGGGATAATCCTAGATATTCATGTTCTCGTATTGTAGCTACATTAAATGACATAAAAACTATTGTTCGTGACTTTGTATGAAAATGTCTGGTCAATATTATTATCACTTCTATTTCCTTTGTTTCTACTGTGTTTCTATACTGGAATGGGACTGTTTTTCTATACTGGAATGGGATTTCTTGGAGTGGACCAGTTATTTTACAATATCTCTTGGAGTGGGACACTTCTCGCTACTAAGAAGCCCTGTAATTTACATTGCAAAGTTAGTGATCCATTGTGAGTGAGCAGCGCTGCGACAATACATGCTATGATGAAGTGCATTAAACCAAAACTTACTTTGAAAGCAAATATATTTTATAAATGCGTGGATTATCCAAGAACTTGTTGGAAATTAAGAAAATTATGAAAACTAGAAACGAATGTCGAAATAAGACAACATTTATACGCCGCCCTCCCACCCCACTCTCCTCAGCAGACACAGATCTGATCATCGTGTTTCTCAAATATGGCAATACTTTTGTGGAATATAGGCGATTTTTTATGATTAAAAAATGTGTAAGAGTTTTTCACTGTGAAGACTTGTAGAATCTTGCCAGAATTACAAAGTGTTGCATTACCGAGATATTTTGAATTGTATGATATTCCGAAAAAATTATTGATGTTATCGTCACCTCTTCGTCAGTGTTTTGATTTTTAACTTTAAAAGTATTAAATTTAAGCAACGGAGCGTTTCCAAGTTATGTGTAAAAATAGAATTTACAAATTTCGCTTTAATCAAGAGTTTTAGACACCAATGGAAGGAGACACAATAAACAGTTAGGAAATCAACATATGTTTTTGCTTTTAATATTTGTTCAATTTTCATCTAAAAAATAATTTATTCGCTTGTTGCTTTATTGTCAATATGACGCTACGGCTCGGACGAAATCCAGTCGAGCATTGGTATAGTCCGATTGTGGTACTTTCATCCCTCACATCAGTTTATACCTGAGTTATCAAAAAGCCGGAATTCAATAAATTACAGTGTGAATGAATCATCTAAGAATAATAAGGGAATGTGAGAACTACGTCTTCTCATGCTTAAATCAACAAAAATACAAATGCCTGTCTGTGTAACTTTTCAGGATACGTTTGTTCTTAACTTTCCTTAAAAAATTGTTGACGCCATTGGTTTATTATATTTTAGGTTTCATTGGTGCCCATATATTCCACAGACATAGAAAGGTCTTGTATGACCCAAATATTTGTATTTAAGTCATTCCGAAAATCGTCTTTTCTTGAGTTTGCTCTGTAAACAGGTTAAAATGCATAACAATGTGCATTAAAATATTAGTAATTAATTATCATATAAAAATATCAGAAATAAACTTTCGGGTTTCCTTGTCAAAACTGACCACGTGTCGAATTAGGAGAGTTCAATTATTTGCACAGAATAATGTGAGATACTTTTACCAGTAAATAAAGGATATCGAAAAGTTTTTCCCATTGCAACATTTACGTCTTCCTTTATCTAATGAAGACACAATAGTGTAATGAGCAGCATATTTAAGTACAAAGCAGTGTGCAACATGTTCATCTATAAGTGATTTGCATGCAGTTTCAAGAGCAGATAATAAACTGGCGTGTGTCATTATTTGGTACACATTATTTGCTTTTTGTGATTGTATCATGTTTTACAGGCTGAACAGTTGATATCGCAGTTTTCACTCAAAATGATGATAAAACGCTCCATGAGGCAAAAAGAGCTACTGGTGGACCATGGGGAGGAGTATTATTTGAACAAGAGTTCGAAAGGAAACTAGCTGAGATCTTTGGTCACAATTTTGTTGAAGAATTTAAGAGCAGAAATCATTTTTGGTGTCATTTTTTAAGTCAGTCAAAGAGGGCTAAACGCAAAGACAGATACACCGAAGGAATAGTTACCAGAGTCCCGATGTCACTAGCTTTTAGTAAATTCTTTATGAAAAAATATGAGAAGATGAATAAAGTCAGAGGATTTTACCTTATCCGATGATGAAGAATAAATATGCTTGTCCGCAAAATTTATCAAAACTTTATTTGACGCTTCAACAAAGAAAATTATCAATCATATGTCAAAACGTGTGAATGACTTGGCAAAGGACGATGTACCCTTAAATACAATCTTCCTTGTTGGAGGTTTCTCTGCATGTAAATATTTGCAACAACAAATCAGTGCAAAGTTTGTCACCGGTAACAAAGTTCTTGTTCCTACGGACCCAGCCACTGCAGTGTTAAAGGGAGCGGTTTCGTTCGGCATTAAACCAGATGTTATACAGACAAGAAATAGTCGAGCAACGTATGGTTTCTCTGTAAGCCGTGAATTGGATACGAAAATTCATGATCCAAAGAAACGGGTTACAACATCAGACGGCGTTGATCGTTGCAAGAACTTGTTTAACAGAATTGTTAAAATAGATGAATCGGTAGAATGCGGCAAAATAAAAGAGTTTTGTATTGACCCATTAACACCAGATGATACTGTTTTTAAATTTACTTTCTTCGTCACAGAAATGAATGATGTCTTATCAATCGACGAACCTCATGTAAAGCTCGAGGGAACTACAGTAGCCGTAATAAGTCCTGATATTTCTAAAGGAATGAATAGAAAAGTCAGAGTTAGCGTAAAATTTGGCGACACAGAATTTAAGGTTTATGCTATTGATGATACGACTGGAAATAATGCCAATGCAAGTATCACTTTCTCTGATTAGTCATCATGGTAAAGTAAGCTCTCAAAGAAAGGGAAAAGACGCGAAAAAATGGGAAACGTCACTACTTAAATAATATTAAAACAAATAGTACTTTTTGCTTAATCCCTTATCAAAACGAAAATCTCAGTGATTTGTACGAAAAAAACTTCAGGCGTTAGACTGTATTCGTCAAAAGCTTCAAAACACAAGACTGCAAACAATCTATGTCTTTGAGTGACCATGAACTTTATTTTTTGTTTGCGTTCTGACTTGTATTTAACTCTTGCCCTCTGACAGAAGTCAAAAACTGCGAAACTAAGAAGACGTAGAATTACTATAACAAATGATTATTGTAAACGTGTTTCCCAGAATTCAAAAGAAATATTAGTCTAGTTGATTTCATATGAAAAGATTTGTGCATTTCAGTAATTTTGTATACACTTTTCCTTACTTTACAGTGTTTAACATGCTATGTTTTGATCATACCTCTTGACTCAGTTTTCAAATGCTAATTTGTTTTGTAACGATTTGTAACAGACAGGTCAATGTCTTGATTTCTATTGACATTTAAAGAAAAATATAACACCAAGGCAAAAAAATAAAATATTTCACGTCCGTGCGTGGATTTTAAAAAGGTGCAGTCATATGATTTCTTTTGCCATCCCTGCTTTTTGGGAGAATTCAAACATGGCCACCAAAAATAAAATGGCTGCCACTTAAAGAAACAAACTTGAGGAACATTTCAGAACTGTCATTGAACATATTGGCTGATCCATAACATGAATTAACATGTCAATGTTATGTTTCTACTTGTTCCGTTTCATAATGATTTATTTTTATATATTGTTTCATGACTTTCTTTTATAAAATCTTTAAAAATTATGACTGGCGTGGTTTCACATGACACTCACAATGTCATAAAACAAAACACCTTTTGCTTACTTTTGACCTTGTCTACATATGTGCCCTGCTTATAGAAATTTTCTTAAACACTCTTTCGAACAGCAATTGAAGAAAGTATTAGTTACACGTTACAATATTAAGACCGTGGTAATCTGATGTAACCGTTGATTCAATTATTTATGAAGTTTAATATGGTTCATGAAGTATAAAAGACATTAAATTTTCAAAATAGGTCAGTTCCGTTTATCAATTGATTTTATTAGCTCCTTTTAACAGCCATATATATGCAACGCTATCATAGGGCAAGATGCTATGATGCTAAACATGGATTTTATAAGTCCTCAATTTAAGTAATAATCCAATTTGAATATATATATATATATATATATATATATATATATATATATATATATATATATATATACATATGTTGAAATAATGTTAACATGAGACTCTATTTCTATATAATTCAGCCTAGAAAAGCTGAAACATTGCTTGCCACGAAATGTGACCATAATTTAGGCCTTTTGCTCTAATGTGACAAAGGTAGATAAAACATAGAGACGAATATGTAATATGAATAAATAATATGGATGTGAAAGATTTCATAACAATTGTTACATCTTTTTGAAGCTATTAATGCCAAACGGTTTCAAAACATTAGGACCTAATCATGATTTCTAATGTTTGATGAAATGGCTCGAGAGCACCCTGACTTTCTTGGTGATAGGCGAATGACCTATCCTGTTTAATGCCTTGCTGATATATTACTTGTTGAAAGATTCCATACATACAGTTGGAGCCTTGATCGGACTGGACACATTTAGGTAGGCCAAATAGAGTAAAACAATTGACGAAAGCTCTCACTCTAGTCTTTGCCCTTATATTTCTCAGTGGTATGGCTTCTAGGAACCTAGTTGATGTACACATTATTGTCAACATGTACTTATTTCCCGATATTGTTTTGGAAGGGGTCCAACACAGTGCATTAGTATCCTACTATATGATTCTGAAAATGCAGGAATTGGCTGTGAAGGGGCCTTTGGAATGGTCTGATTTGGCTTTCCTACCACTTTACATATGTGATAAGTTTTACAGAAATGTGCTACATCCTGCCTAAGATTAGGCCAATAAAAGTGACTAAGAATTTTATGATAAATTTTCCTGACTCCTAAATGACCAGCCCAGGGGTTTGATGGGCCAGGCGCAATATTTCAGCACGATAGGGCTTTGGAACCTCGATTTGATGTTTTTTGGCCCAATCGTCATCAATCCAGACATCTGGAGGTATGAGAATACCCGATTTTGTATAATAGGAAACAGAGCTATCTGAAGTTTCACCTTCGTCTTCAGCCCTATCAAGGAAACACAAAATATCTGGGTCTTTGTGTTGTTCTGCAAGGAGATTTGATCTAGAAATTGTCTGACCTTGATCAGCAGAAGTTTTACTGAAAGTTTAAAATCAACGAGGGATACCGGAATGATCCGTGTCAAACACCTGACTGAGAAATGTTATCTGTGACATTATTTTTGAGAAGATTTTGATTCTCAGAAGTTTTCTTTGACATGGTTCGAGTAACGGCACATGAAGGAAATAATCAGGCATCTCTTGTTCAATTGGCTCTGGATCCTGATCTAAACTAGGATTATCAGTCACAAGTGGATTAGCAATGACCTTGTCCCCAGCAAGTTCCTTTCCAAGAAAAAGTGAATCCCTTGAAAAGGCAACAAAGGCCTAATACCTAAAGTCACAGGTCCAGAAATGAAGTCCGAAGACAAACAGACATTATGAATAGGAACAGGAATGTAGCCATTACCATCTACCCCCTTAATAAGAACTTTAAAACCTGAAAACGCCTTTGCAGAGAACGGCAGGGTATCTGCCAACAAAAGAGACAGGGAATCCCCGGTAGCTCTTAGAATTTTGACAGCGGTAGCAGAAGAATAATCACTAGAAAGTGATATAAAGCCATCGTGAATAATTAGTTAAAAAAAACAATAATGCTATCTTTTGAAGAATTGACCTTGACCTCATTCATTGGGAATAAGAGGAATTTAACCTCAGAAAATGTGTTACACACATTTTTAGACTCTAATTGAGAAGATGAAGAAATAAAGCCGGTTGGCTTAGATCCACTTTGACCACTTTGACCTCCACGTTTTATTTACAATTTGAAACAATCTGACATTAAATTGCCGGCTTTCTTACAATAACTACAAGGAAGTGTAACAAAGTGCTTGCCAGAAGAAGATTGAGACTCCGGATCTGATGATGCAGGTAATACTTGAACTTGGCGAACTGTTGTCATTTGATTTTCAACTCTCCTTTGAGAAATTCAGGGATGAAAAGGAGGAGTTAAAATTCCCGGCATTGTTTCTCTTTGAAAAGAACTGGGATGGTTTGCTGAGAAAGGAAGACTTGTGGGTCAATGAATAATCATCGGCCAAACGTGCAGCAACCTCCGATGAATATGCATTTTATTCAATGATAAACGTCTTGATGTCACTCCTGACGCATCTTTAAAATTCTTCAATCAGAACAAGTTGTCGTAATTTTTTGTAATTCAGACTAACCTTTTCAGAAGAACACCAACGATCAAACAGTTGTTCTTTTGTTCGAGCAAAGTCAACATAACTTTGATCCATCGC
The DNA here is from genome assembly GCA_001465055.1 of Ptychodera flava. Taxonomy (NCBI): domain Eukaryota; kingdom Metazoa; phylum Hemichordata; class Enteropneusta; family Ptychoderidae; genus Ptychodera; species Ptychodera flava. Next base: position 204,123 of record LD355158.1, on the reverse strand, counting down.
CTTCTCACATTCCCTAAAGTTATGACGGTTAGCTTCAGGCACCAAATCATAGCCCTTGAGAATTAATTCTTTTATAGAATCATAATTTAAAGCCTGCTCTACTGACAACTGAATGTAAATTTCTCTGGCTTTACCCTCCAAAGCACTCTGCAAAAGCATAGACCGGGAATCCCTAGGCCAATTCAGACTCTGAGCAATTTTGTCAAAATGGAGAAAATATTTGTCAACATCCTTTTCTTGGAAAGGCGGAACTAACCTAAAATGCTTAGTGATGTCAAAACTGTCGAAAGGAAGAATTTACCTGACTGTCCACGTTCTAAACGTTTCCTTTCTAATCTTTTTACCTTTTGTAATTCCATTTTCTTAAGTTCCAAATTTGCCTGTATTTCTAGTTTTGTTAGTTCGAAGGTAAACTTGGGCTCACTAACTTTTAAGGGTTGATTCCTCAAATTGGCCTAAGTCAACCAAATGTTTTGCAATTTGGTACTGTATTTCCCTCCCTCGCATAGCTCTTTTGACTTCTACTTTAAGGAAGTCGGCCAATGTAATAAGGTCTTTTTTTCTGAGGGAACCAAATGTGTCTTAGTCAAGGTCATCCATTTCGTCTGATTTGAAATCCGCCATGATTGAATTTCGTTGAGTTCACAGTATACAGTAGTTTGGAAAAGGCTGGCAAAATGTTGTCAAACAGCTCAAAATATTCGTATCCCGGACAAGCCCCCTAATTTTGTTACGTGACAAAAAACGAATAAAAGGTGATCTCAGGAGTTTCCGTGAAAAACGAAATTTATTACGAAAAATAAAACTAATTTCTAAGTCAGGGATAGAATACCAGCAGTAAAAGTGTAGAGGCTGCTTATCTCAGCTGGGACGCAAAGCTCCAGTCTCAAAATTGTAAAAGTGATTGGGGTGAATGAACAGTACTTTGGCTTGCAGGCTTGAAGTTGCACAGAATACACAGTATAAGTCCAGCACTTAAGCTCTTGAAAAGTCTTGAAATTAACACTGCTGGAGTTTCTAAAGACTTGAAGTAACACGCAAGAGACACAATCTCTAAAGTCTGACTGCAAGCTATGCACGTCCCTATTGATACTCATGTGCTTACATAAGAGCATATAAGAACAATCTAGAACTTATATTTACGTGCTAATTACTGTTCTAAAATTTTCTCTCTTACACGACTTGTTAAATTTCTAGAACATTCCAAACACCACTAATTGAATTCAAGGTTGTGAGGTCGTTAAGGGCAGTGACCTTGAGAATGTTCTTGACTTATTGAAATCGGATCATGATGAGTGGGGGGGGGGGAATAACATACATAACAACACCAAGATTATAAAATCATTAACCAAATATTGTTGAAATGGGGACATCAAGCTTGGGTCATGTAAATTACGTGTCCTTGCCCATAAATCTGATTAAGAATAATGAAAACGACAAAAACTAAGGAGAAGTTTAAATAAACATGCCTGAGATAAAGGCAAAATGCTGTATATAAAGTCTTCGCAGTGGGAGGAAAATTAATTGCAACGTTCGAACTTATAATTGACTCCCTGGAGTGTCATCAATCAGCACAACAAAAATCCTTCGGGGGGGATTTCAGGTCATAAGCAGAAACGATCTTAAAACTTCGGGATGTGAAAAATACGCTCGGGAAATGACATGTGTTTATCGATATCTAGCGATCCGCGCACAGTTGCCACATAAAATACTGACCGTTGGCATTTTACTTATGTGCTTTGAAATGTTACAAAGTAGGAGTGCCACTTTAAGTACGTTTATCAATAGCTGTTATTTAGTTTTTGGGACTGGACAAAAATGAAAAGAGGGAAAACTATGTTAAGGGTTTGATATTTTTCACGCACGCATTTTTGAAGGATAATGACGTTTTACCGAGGTGTTTCGGAGGGTCACCATATTTGCGCAGTGACAAATAGGTGTGATATGGCAAATAAAATACTTCATTCAAAATACCAAAGCAAAATACATTGGAGTCTATTCCTCAAACCATAACAACACTTTTCCCCTGAAAACAACTTATATCTGTTTGATAAAGGATGGAAATGTATAGGGCACCGAATGTGAAATTAATAGTTTCAACATTTTACAATGTTTTCACACGTATGCACTTAAATATGATGGGTAGAGTATGCAAACATAAATGTTAGTACGACTAAATGTACATGTATGCATGATTGTTGCCATGATTTAAATGTATACTGGTTACATTCAAAAATACATGCACGCATGCATACCAAAATACCTACCTGCCTACCAACCTCCTTACCTACCTACCTACCTACCTTCCTACCTACTGACCTACAAACCAACCTACCTACCTACCTACCTACCTACCTACCTACATACATACATACATACATACATACATACATACATAGGCAGGCAGGAACACAATGCTCCACGTGCAACTCGTATTTCGCTCGGTTTGCAAAAGTATCAGAATTTAATCTACGCTGAAAATATAACTTGACCACGCTTGTGTATATAAATCGCTCAGGTATTATTTAGATGAAAAGTAAGTATGCATCACTACATTTAAAAACAACAACTTTGCCCTGTCATAAAAAATGTCTGCCTTTCTACTTTGTACAAGTAAAGTCCTGCAAATGCAGTACTTGACTAGATGTGATTAAACCTATTTTGATACCAAAACGTAACATATATAGAGCGTAATTTGCAAGCCAAGAAAGCCAGATCGAGGTCTATCAGTACATTAAACAAAGTTGTCCGTACACGAACATCATGCCCTTTGAACAACAACATCAAAAATATATACAGACGATATTTTGTGAATAATGAATTGACATATAATCATTAAATTTAGGGAGATATCATTACACTAGATTGCTATCATATCTATGGGCAAAATTGCGTGCTTCGTCTGGTTGAAATATGTCTACAATTCTGTGAAGCTGAGGCTCATTTTCTATATAATTCAGACAGCACAAAGCTGACACATTGCTTGCCAGTGAAATTTAACTTTCATTTAGGCCTTTTCCTCTAATCAGACAAAATATGCAACTAGTCAGGTTAAGCATAGAGAAGAATATGTGTATGGATGTGATTTGGCAAATGGAGGCTCTAAAAATGGCGTTTGTCCCCTTAGTGTGTTGTTTCTGCGTTTTGCAGGCCACAGGCCTTTGGAAATGGTCTGCCACTCCTCATTAAACCGGTTTTTCAAATAGATTTCATACAAAAAATTGCCTGATTTTTTATGTCTATGGTAAAAAATTGGTAGAATTTGATTTTAGCTATGACTGCAATTTTCAATGTAAACTTTGAGGTAGAAGGTAAGTTTTGGTCATATTTCATGAATACTATACAAGATATTGCATGTTACAATATGCCATTTTAAAGACTAATAAATTATCGTTCTAATGATACCTAACAACTGTGGTTATATTCAAAAACAAGCTCAGCGGATGACTTATAGGAAGACAGGTTTAACAAAGATGCATGCAAATCTGCAACACTGTGATATGGCGGTACCCTTCAAAATATGATTGTTACAGCTGTAAAGTCCCTCTATTTTTTTCTGGTAAAAGTCTATTTCATATTTCTGACAATCTCCCTGTACCAAATACAACATATTTAAAAGCAAAAATGGCCAGATCTTTTGTGTCTAGATAAAACAATTGGTAGAATTTGATTTTAGCTATGACTACCATTTTCAATGTATACTTTGGGGTAAAAGGTACGTTATGGTCATATTTCATGAATAATGTACAAGATATTGCAGGTAACAATATGCCATTTTAAAGACTAATAAATTATCTTTCTAATGATACCTAACAAGTGTGGTTATATTGAACAACAAGCTCAGCGGATGACTTATAGGAAGACAGGTTTAACAAATAAGCATGCAAATCTGCAACACTGTGATATTGTGGTACCCTTCAAAATATGACTGTTATAGCTGTACAGTCCCAATATTATTTCTGTTAAAAGTCTATTTCATATTTCTGACATGTCCTTGTGCCAAATAAAATAGATTTCATACAGAGCATTGCATTTTTATTATGCCTAGCTTATTTTTTCTGCTAAAATTCCATTTCGTATTCTAGGTGTCCCAAGCCTTCTGAAAAACACAGGTTTGTTATCCTGTGGGGGGGGGGGGGGTTGCACGTAGAATCCCTCTAGCCCACGGACTATTTGTATTCTATCCCTGACTTAGTAATTAGTGTTCTTTTCGTAATAAATTTCATTTTATAAACTGCTGATTTACCTTTTGTTCTTTTGCTATCACGTAACAATACATACATAAATCCTTCAAAACACACACACACACACACAAGCACGCATGTGCATACATACATACATACGTACGTACGTACGTACGTACGTACGTACGTACATACATACATACATACATACATACATACATACATACATACATACATACATACATACATACATACATACATACATACATACATACATACATACATACAAAGACAGAAAGATAGACACCACTGACTTACCTTATAAGCTCTTTATCTTTTATAAACATATTATCAAATTTAAGCAAAAAAGCAATCCTCTTACTATTGATTCTGGTTTAAATGATCCTAATAAAAAAGGTTGAAACTGGTGCACACTGGTTGAAAATAATTGTTGGAGACAGAATCACTGCTACTAGTATGTACACATCTGCTATCTGAAAGCATTATACATATTTAAAGTCTGGTGTATATGCCTAGTTGAGAAGGAAGCTAACAGACTAAAACACTTTATTATACAAGGACACACTGACACAGCATTCTCTTTACAACAATCTACTTTTCCGACTAATATCCCCAGTCTTCCTCTAAATATCACCTTTTTAGAGTAGCGAGTAGCGCTCCACAAATCTGGGATTTCATCCTCTAAAAGATTATTTTGCCTGTCCTCGTGTGCTCAATATGAGATTTAAGTACTTTTCTGTGTGCCCAGTGGACAATTGTTAAACTGATGAGTTTCCCATCCGAGTTTTGGCTGTCTTTTCGAGTTTTACTTCAACCACGCGGTTTCGGAGGCCGACATCCATTGTTTCTAACGTCACCTGCTCTACTGAATTCTCTAGGCGAACTGAACTATACAGGCATTATGACCGTTATCCTATGTGATAGCTGCATGAACGATATTACACAGAACTCCACCATTTTCCAGTGTCTATTTTGTGTAGACTTTTTTCTGTGCAAGTCTTGTTACTACACTACCAGCATTTCTGAAGACGATCCAATACATGGTTACGGCAGTCAAGTTGTGACGTTAACACACAGTGGACACGTAGGTTTGGATCACCGTTTTCGCATTATTTCTGTTTTGATTTACTCGCCAACTTCTAAACAACCACTAACTTTCTAGTTGAACTTTCCTTTCAAAACGTACACCGAACTTGATCCTGTTAGTTTTGAAAAATACGGCTTCTACTACGTTTGTATATCTTGGTTATATTTTCCTACTGACTTGCATTGTCATTCAGCGAAGTAGAAATAATGCACCAACTGCTACACTCGAGTACATCGCCGGAGAATTTGACCAAATACGTTCATCTATTACTACATCGCATGACATAAACAAGGAGAAATATGGGCTTCATGTCTGTATTTCAAATCTGGTTTGTACTGGACCAATTGCAACTACATCGTCTTCGACATACAAGTGCAACAAAATTGCTTATTACATTTTCACTTTGCTTCTCATGTCTGGGGACATCGAATACAACCCAGGACCATGTGGCAAGTGTCATAAATCAATCATGACTTTTGAAAGTGAAATAGAATGCACTGGTTGTAGTGACGTTTTCCATCTTACTTGTGTGAATGTTGACATTCACGCGTTGGCGGATTTATGGAAGGATGAATCTATATGCGTTTGTTCAAATTGTGAACCGGTGTCTTCAGACGTCTCCAGCTCGGAATTCGACCGCTACTTTGGTGACCATCTGTATGAAAATTCAAGCCAATCAGTAAGAGCGAACAATGAAGAACAGCCAGGACCATTTGACCAGCTGTATCGCAAGGGTTTTAAAATTGTTCATTTGAATGTACAATCAATTACAAACAAATTAGATGAGCTGAAAGTACTGTTGACTGACTTACAAAGCAAAATTTCCATTATGGTAATGACAGAATCATGGCTGAACAGTAAAATTGCAGATGAATTCATTTAGGGATATGATTTTGTTCGAAGAGATAGATCACAATTTACATCAGCTAAGTGTCGGGGAGGTGGTGTCATTGTCTATGTGTCGATAATATCACATATAAACGCAAACATGACCTAGAGCTCAGCCATATTGAAATGCTAGCTATGGAAATCATTCAGCCCAAAGGTAAGCCTATTTTACTGCTAACAGCTTATAGACCACCTTATAATGATATCACTAATTGGTTGAATTCATTTGAATTGATAATGAGTAAAATTAGCCATGAGCATAGTGAATGTATAATTCTTGGCGATTTTAATGAGGATATTCAGGGCAATGACCTCAAAAGCGAGCAATGGAAACGCTTTTTTGAAGTTGACTATGGTTATACACAATTGATCCATCAACCAACAAGTATTAATAGCAACACGAGCTCACTAATTGACCACATTTTTGTTTCTCATCCAGAAACTATAACCCAGTCTTTTGTACCTCAATACCAAATAAGTGACCATTTACCAGTTTGTGTGACCCGTAGGTTAACAGGCCATACTAAAAATAAACATGACACCATATGGTATCACAGCATGAAAAATTTTGATGCGGATGCTTTTTTGTCAGACTTACAATCTATGTCCTGGTCCACATAGGAATCGATTGAATGTCCAGAAAAAATGTTGAGTTCATGGATGGAATTATTTTTAACAGTCTTGGATAAGCTCGCTCCTATAAAAAAAATGTACGTCATCTATGTCGACCTGAATGGTGGACTTCAGAAATAGCAGACGCCATTCGCACTCGTGACAAAATTGATAAGAACAACAACTTTGAGACTTACAAATATTGGCGATCAAGAGTGAAGTAATTGATATTTAGTGCTAAACGTTGCCATTATAACAATCTCCTTTCAAACGATTAGAAGGACATTCATAAATTTTGGAGGGCTTTTAAAGACATTGTATCGCCAAAGAAAGTAGTTAGCTCTGATAAATTCCTTATTGACCAAAATTATGTCAGTGATCCATCTGTGATAGCAAATTTGTTTAATGATTACTTCAAGTCTGTCGTAGATAACTTGTTATTGGCAAACAGCTTGATTTCAAACCCCCAAAACAGCCATGACAAACTTAGCGAGCTAGTCGAAATGCGCAATCCTGTTTCATTTTTTGATATTCCACTTATAACAATGAATTACGTCACGTGTCAACTATTTTCTTTAAGTTTAAATAAGTCAACAGGTACTGACTGCATTCCAGCAAAATTTCTCCGATTGTCAGCAGGTGTAATTGCACCTTCTATCACAAATGTCCTCAATTGCTGTATTTCAAAAGCATACTTCCCGTCTCTGTGGAAAGTAGCAAGAGTTACACCTATTCATAAGAAAGGGTCAAAGGATATATTAAGTAACTACAGACCAATTACTATTCTGCCTGTTCTTTCTAAAATCTTTGAACATCACATTCACAATAGTTTTAATTCTTACATGGAATACAACAACCTTTTTCTCAATAACCAATTGGGTTTCCGAGCAGGCCTTTCCTGTGAAACTGCGCTGACTACTTTGGTAAGCAGTTTGTCACTTGACATTGATCAAGGAAATGTGATTGGTGCTGTCCTGATAGATTTAAGTAAGGCATTCGATCTTGTCAATCATAATGTTTTACTTTCAAAACTTAAGCTTTACGGATGTACAGATCATGCACTGTCACTTTTAAAATCCTATTTGACTTCACGAAAACAATTTGTAAAATTTTAAGGTCGCTGTTCTAATATCACAAATTTGGAGGTTGGCGTTCCACAGGGATCGATTCTCGGCCCTCTACTATTCATTACCTACGTCAATGATTTGCCACTGTATTTGAAAAACTCAAAATCAACATCATTTGCTGATGATACCACAATTTATGTTACTGGTAATAATATTGCAAAAATTACGACCGCACTTAACACAGATCTTACGAATATGCGTGACTGGTGCTTGAACAATAGATTATGTATAAATGCAAACAAATCAAAGTCTATGTTAATAGCATCTGCGCACAAACGTTTTCACTTGAATGCGCAGTCCCTGTCTGTTTCTGTAAATAATATAAATTTAGACTGTGCTTAGAGCGAAAAACTACTTGGTGTCATGATAAACCATACACTGGATTGGTCTGACCATATCCGATCGATTGAATCTACAGTTAAGCCCCAATTACACCTTTTATCAAGAGTCAAGCGATTCTTCACTCTACATTCAAGGAAGATATTTTATTGTCGTTTTATTTTACCTTACCTTTTTTACTGCTCTATTGTTTGGGGCTCAACATCAAATACAAATTTACAGCTTTTAGAGCGTCTACAAAGACGTGCAATTCGTATTATTCTTGATACTGATTCCAGTGTGCCAACCAGCCAGAGATTTTTATCATCGATTACGATGGTAACTACTCGATTTTAAAATTCAATTCAACAGGCTAGTCCTAGTTTTTAAAGCTAAGAAAAAGTTCGCACCAAGCAATATTAATGAACTTTTTAACGAATACCGTCCTTCGAGAAACTTACGATCTGCAAATAAGCATCTTTTAGACATTCCGAGAGCCAGAACAGAGTTTTTCAGAAAGTCATTTCAAGTAACAGGTGCAATTGAATTTAATAATTTACCTTTTTTATCTTAGGGAGCTGGAAGATGTTAATGATTTTAAAAATGCTTGTCATAATTATTTATTAACCAAGTACATCGAAACCTGTTAATGCTGTTTTCTCACACACTGTATCATTTCTTGCGTGATTTGTACTGTGTCTCTTTTAATGTTTGATTGTATTTCTGTTTTATGTCTTTTTGTGTCTCGACCTCCATGAAAAGAGCTTTTCGTAACCTGTGGAGTTATCGAGATTAATAAATAAAGTTTAAATAAAATAAAAAATTAATAAAAAATTCCCATGCATGATACTATGCATCAGTAGAGGAAACTCACAGTTCCCAAAGGCACTCTTATCCGGCTTATCCATATGTTTTTCAAATTTATTTGACATTACCTGATGCTTGGATATTACTTGTGTTATGTATGTCATTTTCCCCACCACTCATCATGACCTGAGTTTAATTAGTCTAAAACATTCTCGTTGTCACTGCCCTAAACAACTCCACAACATTGAATTCAATAAGTCATGTTAGGAATGTTCTGGAAACGTAATTAAGTGTGTAAGAGAGATAATTTTAGAACAGTTATTAGCATGTCAATGACAGTTCTAGATTGTTCTAATATGCTCTTATGTAAGCACTTGGGTATAAATAGGGACGTGCACAGCTTGCAGTCAGACATTTCGGGATAGCGTCTCTTGCTAGTTACTTCAAGTCTTTGGAAACTCCAGCAGTATTAATTTCAAGACTTTTTCCTGCGCAAATTCAAGCCTGAAAGCCAAAGGACTGTTCATTCACTCGACTGACAGTTAGAATTCTGAGATTGGAGCTCTGCCGTCCCAGCTGAGATAAGTAGCCTGTACACTTTTACTGCTTGTATTATATCTTTGACTTAGCAAATTAGTTTTATTTATTTTTTCGTTTGTTTTCTATCACGTAACAAAATTTGGGGTTCGTCAAGGATACGAATATTTTGAGCTCTTTGACAATATTTTGCCAGCCTTTTTCACACTACTGTATGCTGTGAACTCAGCTAAATTCAATCATTACGGAATTCAAGCCAGACGAATTTGTGGATGACCTTGATCAGCCACATTTGATTCTCTCAGAAAAGACAATCTCATTGCACTGGCCAATTTCCTTAAAGTAGAAGTTAAAGATCTATGCACAAGAAGGAAATTCGGTACAATATTGTCAATTATTTAGTTAATTTAGGCAAATTTGAGGAATCCATCTTGCATGATTATTAGCCTGAGTCTGCCTTTGAACTCAGAAAATTAGAATTAGAAATGCAGGTAAATTTAGAGCTTTAAGAAACTAGAAATAGAAGAGGAAATGGAAAAAGGGAGACAGGCATTGGAAAATTCAGTTGCCAGTAGAGCAGGCTTCAAATTATGATTCTGGGATGGAATTAATTCTCAAGGCCGATAAGTTGATACCTAAAGTTTACCGTCAGAACTTAAGGGATTGTGAGAAGGCAAGGGATCAAACATGTTGAATATGCTCGAACAAAAGAATAACTGTTTGCACGTTGGTGTTCTTCTGAAAAGGTCAGTCAGAGTTATGAAAAATCATGATAACTTGTTTTGATTCAAGAATTTAAAAGGTGCATTCTGAGTGACATCAAAACATTTATAAATGAATAAAAGGCAGATACATTGGAGGTTGCTGCACGTTTGACCGATGATTATTCATTGACCCACAAATCTTCATTTCCAAGTAACACTCCCACATCATCAGATCCAAGTCTCAATCTCCTTCTGGAAAACAGTTTGGTAAACATTTTTTGTAAGAAAGATGGCCATTTAATGTCAGATTTTTTTCAAATTGAAAAAAAACCGTGAAGGTCAAAGTGGTCAACGTGGATCAAAGCCCAGCGGCTTTATTTGTCAATCAAATTAATAAGAGTCTAATTATGTGCGTAACACATTTTCTGAGGTTAAACCCCTCTTATCCCTAATTGATGAGGCAAAGGTCAGTTCTTCTCAAGATAGCATTATGGGTATTTTCGTTCCATTTATTCATGATTGCACCGCTACCCCTGTCCAAATTTTAAGAGATACCAGGGCTTCCCAGTCTCTTTTATTGGTACCGTTTTCTGAAAAGTCATTTTCAGGTTCAAAAGTTCTTTTCAATTGGGTAAATTGTAATGACTTCATTCCTGTTCCTCTGCATAATGTCTATTTGTCTGCGGCCTTTGTTTCTGGTCCTTTGACTTTAGGTATTAGGCCCTTTTTGTTGTTTGAAGGGATTCACCTTCTTCTTGGAAACGACCTTGCTCGGGACAAGGTCATTACTAATCCACTTGTTACTGATAATCCTTGTACCCTTCATGTACTATTACTTGAGCCATGTCAAAGAAAACTTAGAATCAAAGTATTCTCAAATATAATATTACAGATATTGACTTAAATGACACCTTTCTCAGTCAGGTGTTTGACGTGGATCATTCCGTTATCCCTCGCGGATTTTAAAAACTTCCAGTAAAACGTCTGCTGACCAAGATCAGACATTTTCTAGATCAAATCTCATTGCAGAACAATACAAAGACCCACATATTTTGTGTTTGTTTCTTCTGATTCCGGCTATACAAACTCTAGTATTCTCATGCGTAAATGAAGAACTCCAGATGTCTTTGTTGATGACGATTTGGCTATAAAATGTCAAATTGTGGTTCCAAAGCTCTACCGTTCTGAAATATAATGCATGGCCTATGGAAAACCCTGGGTTGGTCATTTAGGAGTCAGGAAAACATCATAAAATTCTCAGTCACTTCTATTGGCCTAATCCCAGGCAGGATGTAGAACATTTCTAAAAAATGTGTCACACATGTCAAATGGTAGAAAAGCCGACTCAGATCATTCCAAAGGCCCCTTTGCAGCTAATTCCTGCATTTTAAGAACCATATAGTAGGATACTAATAGACAGTATTGGGCCCATACCAAAAGCAAGATCAGGAAATGAGAACATGTTGACAGTTATATGTACATCTACTCGGTTTCCAGAAGCCATACCACTGAGAAACATAGAGGCTTATATTATGGTGAGAGCTTTATACACGTTTTTCACTTTATTCGGCCTTCCTTAATGTGTCAAGTCTGATCAAGGCTCCAACTTAATGTCTGAAATCTTTCAGCAAGTAATGGATCTGCTAGGCATTTAACAGTATAGGTCATCCGCCTACCACCCAGAAAGTCAGGGGGCTCTTGAAGGCAGGGGGAGCCTATAAATACCCCCTATCTCCCTGGGGATTCATAATCTAACATGAGTGGCACATGGTAACAACGTCAACGAATGCTCCCGAAAATCTGGATC
>LD355158.1:141083-181559 GCA_001465055.1 Ptychodera flava | reverse complement strand
CACTAGGAAAAAGGCCAAATGCATCTCAACATTCGATTTCAGTACACTATACACCAAAATTGAACATAAGGATCTACTGAAAGAATTGTACAACGTAGTTGACTTTGCATTTGAGGGTGGAACTAAACGATATATTGATTTGTCTTCTTCTAAGGCATTTTGGCGCAAAGAGAAACAAAGCCTTTGTTTTTCTCAGGCATCACTAAAGTGTGCTATAAAACATCTCATAGTGTAAAGCTATTTCCAGATAGGCAACACACTCCTTTTACAAAAGACAGGCATTCCTATGGGTATTGATCCAGCACCATTTTGGGCAAATTTATATCTACACAGGCATGAGCATAGATTCATGTCAAAACTCATTCATACCGATATAGCTCTTGCTCGGAAATATCATGGATGACATCGATTCATCGATGACATATGTCTTCTAAATGATAGTGACCAGTTTTGTAGATCATACGAGCAAATATATCCTGCAGAGCTCACGTTTTCTCGAATTGGACATATCTATAGTAGATGGAATATTCGTCTATAAACTCTTTGACAAGCGCAGTGATTTCAAGTTTTCTATAGTGCAAATGCCAGATCGCGAAAATAACATCCCTTCGTATATTTTTTATGGCACTGTATTGTCAGAATATCTTCGCATTGCTCGCGCAACACTTCTAATAGAAGATTTTCTTCCAAGAGTTGCCAGCCTGTACAACAGGATTTTGTCTCAAGTAGGACAACAACCTAAAATTATCAGACAGTTTCATAAAGCTATGTCAAGTCATCCTTCACTTTTTTTAAAAATTCAATATAACACCGAAAGACATCATATATAACAAAAGACTCAGAATAACTTAAGGCGTGGTGGTACCTGATCAGTACTGCTTGGGGAGCCAAGGCAGATGATTGTATTGTTTTCAAGTCCCCGAAACAGTCGCCTTGGTAAATAACTGATGAACACCTAGGAGATTTTGTTGATGTTATTTCTTTGCTTTATATTATTTGTTATAAATTAATCCTGCTGATATCATATCTTCATCATTCATATGACACAATCATAGAGAACCCATAATGATATATTGCTTGCACTTGCATGACATCACTTTACATCATTGCTGTGTTTATTTCCATCCCAGTGAATTTAAACTGTTTAACTACTTTTGACTATATATATATATATATATATATATATATATATATATATATATATATATATATATATATATATATATATATATGTGTGTGTGTGTGTGTGTGTGTGTGTGTGTGTGTGACCAAGATTTTTTTATTAAATGTAATGTATATTTTCTTTTGCATTGTATTTATCAGCAACACGCATTCTCTTTTTGATGCATATCATAAACTGTTACATCATTGAAAGGCGCCCTCACGAGGCAGAAAGGTGACATCGGTCTCTTTGCTGACAGGGCTACCTTGAGTAGGTTGACAACTTTCTGTCGCTGTTTAAATCGCTCATAAAAATGTGTAATCTTTCACATCCGAGTCTGTTACTGAGATGGAATTGATATTTAATGTCTAGCGAACTCTCAACTGTAATATTTATGAAGGATGTTCAGGGTTTCGTGAATTTTGGGCATTCATATTGAGTGGATGGCTTTGTTATTGATAGTCACTTGTTGCATTGTAGTGCTATGGCCGAGCTGTTGTTTATGATGTTTGTCATTGGTATCTTTTGGGTGCGTTTTCAGGTGTATTGAAGGTGTTTGTATCAGGTGTGTTACGGGTGTCTTATCAAGATAATTCAACGGCAAATTTGAGTGTGTTTTTGATAAAAACCCCACTTAAATTTACAATGGAAATATCATGACGCCCTACACTTATGACTTTAAGCCTACACTGCCATCTGGTGACCCCAGATTCTTGCATATTATAACATTTTACTGGGTCATATTACCTTCTAAAGAACATGGACTTGTTCGCTTGACACCAATATTAGATCCAGAGGAGGGGTGAGGAGGTTCTAAAAATATAGTCTGTGGGCCGACCGGGTCTATCGTTTCAAAACCTTCAGAGTAGTTTTATCCGACGAATTATGTGTATAAATAGAGAGTCCTTACTCTCGTTTCACAGAAAAACCAACGTTCTAGTAAAAAAGAAGTTCCATTGTGCACAAAATTTCGCTGAAAAATCAATAGTTTACAGACCATGCAAATATGTATGAAAGGTCATTATCTGTACCTAACCCGTTTAAGAACAAGCGTCCTCATTGGTGATTGCGTCAATTGACCAATCACAGCGCACGTTAGAAGCAGTGCAAGATGGCTGCCTCTGTGAGCAGGGAATGCGTATGTCATGTCATCAAAACAAAGAATACTTAGCCGATTTGCTCTTTTACGGACAAATCTTGGGCAAAAATACTCCATTGTATTAACATATGGAAGAATTCTGACGGTGTGGATCAGGAAGTCTCACTACAGTTCAACCCAGAATGTCAAAATCAGTCGGGCTATCACCGTGTATGCTATCAGCGTTTCACAGATAAACTGCGTCTAGCTCAAGCAGAAGAGCCTAAAGGGAAGAGTAAGCTGCGTAAAACTCTCGTGCCAGATGAACCAGCTCAATCACCAGAAGAAAACAATAACAACAAAGAGCAACATTCCCCTACAAAGCGATATCTGAGGGCGAATTCTAATTTTACTGCCATTCCAACAACCAAACGCCGAAGTACACATATACTACCAACGATATGCATTTTATGTAAGGGCGAGAAACGAAAACTTGACCGGTTTACCCAAAAGAGGTCACTTGAAAAAACTAGTTTAGTGTGAAACTGACGGACGTACATTAATTAAAGCTGCTCAATTGAAGAAAGACGAGAAGCTTCTGCTTCAAATAAGAGGTCAGGACTTGGTAAGCATTGAATTGAAGTATCATAAATCATGCTATCAAAGTTACGTCAAGTGTGTAACATATACCTACCAGAAAAAAGCAGAGGAAGACAGTGGTATTATGTGTGCTCCAACCTTCAAAAACTTTTGCGAGGAAGTGGTACAGAAGAGACTAATTAATGGCAATGAATGTATGCAGATGAATGATGTGAGAAACATCTTCGTTAAAATGATCAAGGACAATGAAGATATTGATGCATCCACATATCAGAATTCATCTTTGAAAAAGATGCTGCAAAAGAGATTTGGTGACAGATTCATGTTTGTTCGGCCAGGCATGAGACAATGTGAGCTAATAATGTGTCAACAAGAAGAATCTTCCTCGGTTGGTCAGATTTTGAACATAACCAATACAGACAGGGTTGCATTTTGTCATCTTTTCTTTTTTCTTTCTTCATCAATGATTTGCATGAGGAGTTACGTACAGATCATATTTTAGGAGATGATGTTGGATGTGCAGTTGGTCTTGTTAAACTCTTCTACCTTTTATTTGCAGATGATCTTGTTCTTATGTACTACAATGCGATTGGATTGCAGAGATTAATTTCAAAGTTGAAAGTGTATTGTGATAAGTACAAATTGAGGGTTAATTTAAATAAAACTAAAGTAGTTGTATTCAGGAACGGTGGCACACTTAGACGTTATGAAAAGTGGTTCTATGGAAACCAGGTTATTGAAACCGTTCCATACTATGTATATTTAGGATTAAAATTATCATCCAGGGGTACTTGGTCAAGAGCTGTAGAACAGCTTTCAGACCAGGCATCAAAGGCTCTCCATTCATTAGTGATTAATTTAAAGAAACTTGGTCATGTTCCAATACATCTGTGTTTTAAGGTATTTGATGCGAAGATTATTCCGTTTCTGCACTATGGTAGTGAATTATGGGGCTATATTGAAGCACCAACCATAGAGAAAATACACATAAAATTTTGTAAATTTTTACTCTCTTCTTATTCATCACATATCCATGCCTCAATAAGAGGCGAATTGGGTCGGCCAACGTTAAGGGCCATCCGATTGGTAAGAATTGTCAAGTATTGGTTAAGAATTTTAAGGATGCATCCAAATCGCTGTGTTTTTCATTGTTATCGTTTTCAATGTAAACTGATTGATGGTAACAAGGAATGCTGGGTAATGAATTTGAAATCAATTTTATTGTTTTATGGATTTGGGGAGGTGTGGTATAATCAAGGGGTTGGGAATGAACTCTTGTTTATTAATTGTTTTGGTCAGCGATGTCTTGATATCGATTTTCAGAACTGGTCTGATGAAGTTGATTCTTATAATAGACTTGTGACTTATAAGTTATTTAAAACAGACCTTGTACTTGAGTCATCTTTAAAAATTGAAATGAAAAAGGTTTTTCGATTAGCACTTTTGAAATTTAGAATATCTGCCCACTCATTGATGGTGGAAAAAGGTAGACACTTAGGTATACAAAGAAATGATAGAAAATGTCCAATATGTCTTGATCTTATGGAAGATGAATTTCATTTTTTATTTATTTGCCCGCTTTATGAAGATTTGAGAGAACAATATATCCCTAAGTATTACACACAGCAACCGTTATCTCAGTATAAATTTATTCATTTCATGAGAAATAGAAAACCAGATGTTATTAGGAACACTGCTCGATATATATTTTATGCGTTTCAAAAGAGACAGTTATTTCTAAATGAGACTAACTGTACTTAAATATTTTCATACACATCATGTTGATCCCCTGACATTCAGCGTACTAGAATCTTGTATTTTGTTTTTCTATACTGTACATTGGGCCGGTGGCCTGTAGTGCTTTATAATAAAGACTTATACTACCATCATCCACATATTAGAATTCATCTTTGAAAAAGATGCTGCAAAAGAGATTTGGTGACAGGTTCATGTTTGTTCGGCCAGGCATGAGACAATGTGAGCTAATAATGTTTCAACAAGAAGAATCTTCGTTGGTTGGTCAGATTTTGAACATAACCAATACAGATTCTGACAACGAAGAAGATAAAATAGAGTTACAGTCAATGACAACAATTTCTGAAAATGGTCAAGATGAAATGCTTGAGATGGTGCACACTTCAATGCATATACGGATAGTTTTCAATCGGACTCGAACCTACAACATACGGCATCAGTCGCCTAGCTGAGAGGCCACAGACAGAACCACTCGGCTAAATCTCCACTCCCAAAAATATACGTAACCTACTTGGACAAGTGGAAGGTGTCAAAAGTTGGCCTCCAAAGGCAGAAGATCAAACAACCGAACAAAGCAAAGATATTGTACCTACAAAGCTGTTTAACTTCCTGGCATGGTGTACTGGCACTTCAAAGGACATTCTGCTAACTGACCGTGTTGAAGTATCCGGGCCATAAACCAGACGAAGCTCTTACAACAAAGTGGTGTCAACAAGAAAGACACAGTGGTTTTAAATTTGTTGAGTCAATCAACAACTATCTTCCACTGCATCAGGAAGAAAACAACACACGAATCGACAACACGATCCAGGCAGCCAACGATACAATCAACGAAATCAGCGACGCTGGTGAGAAGAAAAAGGCAAAACAGCTACTCACCAAGCACATCGAATCAGCGAAAAGAAGCATAAACAAGGCACATCGCCAAAACAAATGCACCAAGAGTTAAACAAAAACCCATACCAAACGGCCCTTTTTCAGGGCCACCAAATTCTCCAAAAAGAGAACTACCGAAAAAAAAACAATAAATAAACATCCATTCAAAGAAAAGTCGAATTGGACTCCAAGAACAACACAAAAAACAAAAACTTGAAAGCTATCTGAAGCTGCTAAACTCGCACTTCTAGAGATACCCTTTCATAACAAGGAAACAAATCATTTCGCGTGCCCAAAGAATCGCGATAAACCAGCTTGCAAACAATAGACAAATTACCATAAAAACCCTTCGACAAGGGTAGGGATATCGTCATTGTCAACATAAAAGATTACGTACACGAATGCGAAAGGCAACTACGAAACATTCAGTATTACACACAACAAGACAGTGACGACACAGAACAAACAATAAACAAAGTAAACAAACTATTTAACAAAATGTACGACAACAAACACATCGATCATGATACGTAGAAGTGTCTTGATCCATAAAACACAAAAATCCGTACCCCGCAGTGGTACTTATTGCCCAAAAAATCACAAACCTTCGAAAAATCTAAAAGACACACTAGTCAAAAACAAAATTTACAGAAGTAAAGAAACATAGAACAAACAAACCGAACAACCAAACTAATTCACAACGAGATCCAAAAATTAATATACTTGAATGCCTCGCTACTCGAAGAGCAAGACCACTAAAATGCATTAAAATAAATTTTCACAAACACAAACTAAGGAAAGAATCTACACTGCGACTGATGAGAAACCACACTCGGGTTTCGAAATGCAAGCATCAAAGGGCCACTCTATCAACATTGTAACACCATAGGTCCGGCTGCGTCTCGCCATAAGCTTTCCCCACACAAACAAAACATTACCGTACACACTAATCCAAACCTCCCTACAAATATCCGAAGCGAAACAAACATTTCATTAATACAAACAATCGGATAAGAATGTAGGAACACATTTTGCAACGAATCAAACACAAACTCGACACAAAAACATTTTGGATAGTTAGGTGGGCAGCCTCTTTCACATTTTTTACAGTCAATTTGTCAGGATATCATTTCCTTGTCATCTCTAGGACGGTAACTCACCCCTAAACGCTTGTCACTTGGTATGGCAGTTCGTCATCTGACTGGATCTTCATCATTCATAGGATTACTCAATGGTTTAGGGCACTGTGTTTCACACTCACAAGTACTAGAGCATGACACAGCACTGGCTATTCAGTAACTTCAAAGTGATGGCTTTCGACCAGGATTTTGTCAAGAAGTATTCACGACACTGGTGTGGGACAATAATGATTATGATGAAGAAACTCTCCGTGGTAGGTTGAGTTTATTTATTATTTCTCATACAAGATATTGGGCATTGAGGGAGGATGTGCCTTAACAATCATTGTGAAAATGTAACTACTGATAGTTTCTACTTCAAGTTTTGTCACTACAATGACTACAATGAAAGTAACACACAATTTGTATAATATTTTGTTATGGTTCACAACAGTTGTTTCCATCTCACTTTACCTTTCAAGGGAAAGGAACAACTCACAATACAAATGGTATTATCATTCAGAGAAGCCATGGAGATAACTCTAATGGAACTGACAGCAACCAATCTACTCCAGTTACAATCACAAAGTCAAAGCAAAGGACACTGCAAGTTCCACCAAGCAATATTAATGAATACCGTGGTAGGCCTCGCCATGGCCCCGCACCGTCAGGTTGTACATTGTGAAATACAGTAAAATCATCACAGTCACCATAATCCGTGATGTCATTGTCTCACATGGTTGTAAGTACTTAATTTGCACAACTCATGCATGACTTTTGTCGTTCAAATACTGCAAAAGATCAGCCTAAGCCCTTCCCCTATCATCTGAAGATAAATTTTGGCATGTATAGTTTTAATGGAGTATGTTGACAATCAAACCAGTCTCAATCAACATGTATGCCTTATTTCCTATTTAAAAATATACCTGCATTTTTTTTATCCCTACATTTGTTATTGTACTGTTCAATATTAAAACACTCAAATGATAAGTATTACTACATTTCATTATGCTCATGAGCAATTAGTTCCTGGTAATATTTTGCAGAATAAGTGAGATCACATTTGCATGTTTGAATACAAATCATTTTAACATATTTTCCTACATAATCTCCCTTTATTTTTTTAAAATCAGGATTCATAAGTTTGTTGTTGAAATAAGTTATTTTCTGACTGTGCTGTAGGTTCAGATATGGACTCTCTTTTCCAAAACCAAGCAATAATACAAGAAAACCCCATGCGAAGAGACCTAGCATTTTGGATGTGCAAGACTGTGCAGGTTTGTGTTGAACAGCTATTGGGGCAATGTCAATTCTTTTATTAATCATGCTTGTTTCATTTATCTTTTAGATACAAATCTGCTCATCAATAGTAATCTATTAATTCTTGATATTTGTATCATTAGGTTGAGGAGGGTGACATTCATCCTGTACCATCATGGACTGGATTCAATCAGGAAGTGTCTGGAAATGCTGTTCCACCTGTCAGTAAAATTGGCTATCTACCTGTCATCGATGCCAGTCCAACAGATAAGTCTACAGTAAACACAATACTCAGCAGAAGTGTCGACATCGCCAATAAGCTCTGTTTGCCTTATATAATTGTTAACATGGATGAAGCAATCTACTCAAAGGCACAGGAAATCCGATGGCAGAATGAAGAGTACACAAACCGCATCATATTACGCCTTGGAGAGTTTCACACCGCAATGTCATTCCTCTCTACAATAGGGAAGCGCTTCAGAGATGCTGGGTTAGAAGATATCATGATAGAATCTGGTATTTTAGCACATGGCTCTGCCAATGGTGTAATGAGCGGACACCATTACAACCGAAATGTTCGCTGCCATAAACTTGTCGCTGAGGCTATGCAACACATCTGCTTTAATGAATTCCTTGACAGTTTGAGTGAAGAAGAACACTTGATAGTGATCAACAGCCTGATAAACCTTCGCGAAAGCTACCCTGAAAATTCCAATGATGAGGTGAACACAGAAGACATGAAACAGTTGCAATAGAAGTACAGAGACCATGTACAAAAGCATTGTGATGGTACTGTCAATTATGCTTTCTGGAGTTCCTATTTGGATATGGTTCAGCTCCTACTCCTCTTCATTCGAGCAACATGCGAGGGGAACTGGCATTTACATCTAGCTGCTCTAAGAAAGATGTTACCATGGTATTTTGCATATCGTAGAGTTAATTATTCACGCTATCTTCCAGTGTACCTACAAGAAATGTCAGCTTTGCCTAAAACACACACCAAATGTATATGAGAAATTTTGTGAAGGTGAATTTGCAGTGCAGCGATCTGATGACAATGCATTTTCTATGACAGCATGTGATCAAGTAATCGAGCAAACATTTAATCGTGAATCAAAGAAGAAGGTGATCTGGTTGGTTTCACAAGAAACAAGGGTGTACTCAGCCGTTGGATTCTCAGTCATCCGTCCCGCACAGCAATAGCAAATGGCTGCTTCATCCAAGCTGGTAAGACTGACAAGGAGTCAGAACACAAAGATCTGACACAATCTCGGATGAAGAGAGATGAGTCAGATGTGGAAGAAGTGATGTCAACATTGTTGTCGATGGGGGTCCCCATTTAATGGTGATACTGATGTCCAGCTTGTTCATCTTACAGCAGGTATACTTCCTGGACAAGAAATCACATCTGAGCTTCTCAATGCATATTCCAGAGGTGAAGAGGCCTACCTGCAATTTAAAATGGAGCGTTTGGCACAGGGATCAAAGGATTTGTTTGACAAAATGATTGATAAAGGGGAAGACTTTCACAGACCTTGCTAAGAAACCAAAGTCTAAAGTAACAATGAGTTGTCTATCTTTAAAAGGCAACAGAAATCTTCTCAAGAGAATGCTGCTGATTGTACAAGCGCAACAACTTGATCTTCGTGAACTGCTTACTCATGCACTCGGCCCTGTCCAAGCAATGTTGGCTAACTATGATGAAACGATAACAAAGACAAATAAGGCTGTTCTGGGTCATCATCTTGCATCAACATTTTCCGACGCGGTAGATGACACTTTCGAAGGAAACACTGCCATTACAGTCGATGCCATGGCAATGATGCAGATGCAATGTAAAGTACCGGCTACATTTGAAGAATTTGCATCTAGCATAATTTACCAGTTGAGAGCAATTGCTTTGATGTCTGTTGCTAACAGAATAGATTTTGTGATTGATCAGTACAAGGAATGTTCCATCAAGGATGCAGAAAGAGAGCGTCGGACAACAACAGGTACTTTCGATGAGATTCGAATAACACGCCCATCTCTGAACATGCCGAGGCAAGTTAAAAAGTATCTTGCCTCAGGTAAAAACAAGGAATCTCTCCTACTCTTTCTGTTTGAAACATGGAAAGAATATGAATCAGAATGCCTGCAGGATATCACCATGTATGTTACCATTGGCGAGTTATGCTACAGGTTGCAATCTCCAGATGGTGTCATGGATGTAACCGAGGTACCTGGATTACAGTGTGGCCATGAAGAGGCTGACACATGACTACTACTTCATGCTCAACATGCGTCATACATCGGGGAGGTAGACAACATTGTCATTCGCAGTCCTGATACAGATGTCTTCATGTTAGCTGTGAGTTGTGCTCATCAATTACAAGGCCAGCTGTTCGAACATCAAACCAGCAAAAATGGTCAGATGATACATATCAACAAAATAACAGAGGCCTTGGGAGATGAAACTGCACAGGCTCTTGTTGGTCTTCATGTGTTCTCAGGTTGCGACAGTGTAAGTGCTTTCAGAGGCAAGGGCAAGAAGAAGATGGCAAATATGCTGCTAACCAGTGATACTTACACTGATGCGTTCCAAGAGCTAGGAACATCATGGACAGTGAGTGATGAACTGATGACAGAAATTGAGTCATTTGTTTGTGAATTGTATGGTCAAGGTAAATGCAGTAATGTGAATGAAGCAAGATAAAATAGCTTTCGTCTTGGTTCACAAAATGATGGTGCCCTCCCTCCAAACAAAGACAGTCTGAAATTGCATACACAGCGTGCAAACTACCAAACAGCAATCTACAGGCGATGTTTGCAAGCCAGAATGGATGCACCAAGCCCACATGGACATGGATGGATAGTGCAAGACTCAGAGTTATCAATCCAGTGGATGACACTTCCCCCTGCACCAGATTCTATCATCAATTTTGTAAGATGTAAATGCAAGAAGTCTGGATGCTCTTCAAGATGTTCCTGTAGTGGAATTGCTGTGCACTGAGTTGTGTCAGTGTGTTTCTTGTACAAACACAAATACAAAGGAGCAAAATGAATGTGTAGAAGATGGAAGTGATGACAGCTGTTCACACATTGACAGTGATCCTGAATGAACTAACATTTTGTATACCTGCAATGTGAATGAACTCACACTTGTTGTTTAAAACATACCAAGCTGTATTCAACAACTTAAAAACATATTACACAAAATTCAAAAAGAAATTTAAAAAGCAGTTCATTACAGTCTTACCACAATCTATCTGTATTAATTACCTTTGATGAAATCTTTAAGAATAAAAAAATAAACACAATTTATGCCTTGAGTGATATGTTTGTGAGAAAACACCTCATTATAATTTCTACTGTACCAGTTTCTGCACATATGCAACACTGTCATGACAACAACAAAGAACTGTATTTATTTGAAAACAGCAAAAAACGTCAATATTGGTAAAAAGTCTGTGATTTCACATTTAAGTTGATAGATATACATCAAGTATTACTTAAACTGAGACAACATAAATGAAATGTTTGCTATTTTGCCACAGAGAATGCTTCTGCACAGATGTCTGGGTTTGGGGTAAAAAAGGCATTTTTTGGTCAAAAAGAGTTAGTTTTATGAATATTTTGACCATTAAAGTAGTTCTTAGTGCATATATAACAACAACATGGAAAAATACTTCATTAAACTTAATTTACAATATAAGGATGCAGATTTTTTAATAGAACCAAAAAATATGGGAAACCTGAATTTGGGTGAAAAAACATCAATTTTGGTAAAACGTCTGAGATTTCACATTTAAGTCAACTTACTATACATCTCTTACTTAGACTACAGGAACAAAAAAGTGGTTATTAAGCCACAAACAATGCTTCTATACAGGTGTCTGATTTTGGGGTAAAAAAGGCAATTTTGGTCAAAATCAGCAATTTTGATCAATATTTTGGCCATTTAAGTACTTTTGCGAACTATTTTTATGATACCGCAGAGACATATTTCAGTAACATTAATTTACACTGTAACAATGCAGATTTCTCCATTTTCACCAAAAAATAGAGAAAACCTCAATTTTTGGTCAAAAATTCTCATTCCTGAAGCTCACTTATTTCTTGAAAATTCACTTTTTAAAATCAGTGTATTATGAACAATCATTTTCAGCTGACATCTTGTAGGTAAAAGATCCTCTGAACAAAATTCAATTTCTAGAGCCTTTTTCAGTGTAGGGCCCACAGACTAATAGGCGTGGAAGAAAAAAAAATAGAAAACATGTCCTGTTTATTGATAAAAAAAAGAACAGTATTTCAACACAGATAGACTCAGAAATATATTATATTTCAAAAAAGTCCATACACTATGTAGTCACAAGTGACAAGCTACCTTGTTTTTCAGTTCAAGCTACGTGGTATTTCTGTAAATGGTTGATCAAGCTACATTGTAAATAGTAGTTTTAAAATAATAGTTGTAATAAAAGGCAATATCGTAAATACACAAACAAGCAACCTAACAGCCAATATAGCTCCACTGTGTTATGTAGAGAATAGCTATTTGTGACAAATGTGTTGATGAAGGTGAAAATCTTTGATATCCTATTTTAGGATGGCCTGAGATAAAATGGCAAAAAGAGCTGCAAAAATACATAATTGAAGATTATAGTATAATCTGAACATATCACACTAAGAATCATCCCTAAGAACATGTCAATTAAAGCTATCAGACGAGTACTTGTGAGAATATAATTTTTTGACCATTAATTGGAAAAATTGCTCAAAATATACCGAAATTGCACAGTTCATCATGATGTCTTTATATCATATTAAATTAACTCCTTGGAACCTGTATACCACAGTTCAGAGTTATCAGATAAGTAGTTTTGGAAATATACATTTTTTGACCAAAATTTGCAAAAATTGCCCCTAAAATACAAAATTGCAGTTTTCATTATTGTGTCAATAAATATCATGAAGATCATCCGTAGGAACCTGTTTACCAAATTTCAAACCTATCAGGTGAGTAGTTTTGGAAATACACATTTTTTTGACCAAAAATGTTAAAAATTGCCCCCCAAAATACAAAATTACAGGTATCATCAGAAACTCAATATACATTACTACGTTCATCTGTAGAAGCCTGTATACCAAATTTCAAAGCTAGTACTTTTTTAGAAACACATTTGTTCACCAAAAATGGCAAAAATTGCCCCCAAAATATAAAATTGTATATTTCATCATAATTTCAATAAATTAGATTTAGTTTATCTATAGGAACCTGTATAACAATTTCAAAGCTATCAGATGCGTAGTTTTGGAAATGCACATTTTTTGACCAAAAATGGCAAAAAATGCCCCAAAAATACAAAATTACAGAAATCATCAGAAACTCAATTTTTATATATTGCTAAGTTAATCTGTGGAAATCTGTATACCAAATTTCAAAGCTATCATACCAGTACTTTTTGAGAAACCCATTTTTTGACCAAAAATGGCAACAATTGCCAGAAAAATACAAAATTTAGGATTTATCATAATTTCAATAAATATAACTTAGTTCATCTGCATGAATCTTTATACAAAATTTCAAAGCTATCAGATGAGTAGTTTTGAAAATGCACATTTTTTGACCAAAAATGGGAAAAATTGCCCCTAAAATATAAAAATTACAGATATCATCAGAAACTCAATATTGATCAATAATTTGAAAAAGTTCAATTTGGATGTGGGTCCACAATTTTATGACATGACATGACCTGGAATGCTCGTGAACTTTCACTGGGATTGATTGTACATGGAGACTAGATCGTATACATACTATGTGTACTCTAGCTCAGTCATTGAAGTAAGTGAGGACATGTCATTGTTTTGCAATTTTTTTGGCGAATTCAGTTGTTTATTATGCATCTGGAATAGTCGGTACATATATATATATAATTTTATAATGATTAATAATTTTGCAAGTTCACTAACAACATCTCGGAGTTTGCAAATAAAAACCTCTAAATGCAATTGCCACTCGAACATCATTGTACCTGGAGACTTCAAATTTAGCACATTGGTAAAACTCCGCGCAAATAATTTTTGATCGCATGACCATAACAATAGGTCACAGGACCTGGCGGCGATTTTAAATTTAAACTTTGAAACGGACCTCATTTGCATTAAGATTAGTCAATCAAAATTCTGTTCTAAATTTCATGCCATATATGTTAACTTCGAGAAGAAGAAGTATTAAATTTTTCATGTTATTCACTGACCTTTCACCTCCCCTATACCTATGCAGTATATGGCAACGGCTTATTCCGGCCTATGTTAGAGTACGCAAATGCCAGTTTCTATTGGAAAGTGACCAGTAGTGGACCAAATTGCACACCGCAATTTTTGGGATATCACTTGACCTATGATCTTGACATCTTCCTTCAACTAACTTATTATGCAAATATCAAATTCTTGGCTTGCCAATGGAGCTGGGGGTCTATTTTTTTGTACATAGGGAAAAGTATGGGAGCACAGTTTTTGGCAAATTGTCACATGACCACCCATTTCCTGTACCTTATTAATTATGTGCATACCTAATTCTTGGCTTAAAAATAGAGCTACAATTCTCAATTTTTGTATATAAGGATAACTATCAGAAACAATTTTTTTGACCAAATATCACGTAACCCCAATGACTTCGACCCCAAAAATACATTTATGACCATAACTCACTAACCACATGTACTTCACCCTTCACATTTGGTATGATGGTACACCTTATGACGACACTTCCAGTGCCTCATTAATTTTGCACATATCTAATGTTGGGTAGAAAAGTAGAGCTGGAGGTCTGAGTTTTGGCACATGGGGATAACTATGGGATACATTTTTTATGATAAAATGTCACATGACCTCCACGACCTTTGACCTCGATTTCACAAATGTACTCATAGCCATTTATCTTTTTGCATATCTATTTCTCTCACTGCCCCTGTGCATCAAAATACCTCAAAACCCAGTCATTGCTAATTTGCAGCTATATTATTCAAATTATCATGAAAGCCACAATTTTTTAATTTTACAAAATTGTGGCTTTTAGGATGAAAAATTTTGTTTCTCAAAAACTACCCGTCTGATAGCATTTGTATTTCTTTTCTGATTTTTTTTTCAGCTTATTTGCCATTTTTTGTCAGGCCATTGAACATGTATCAAAAATAGTCATTCACTACAGAACACACAGTGGGGCTATATCAGCCACTATAGGTCACTTATTGTCAGATGCAGTGAATTACAAAGAAAATCTGAGTCCAATTTGGTGTGTTTGGGGTGTATTAACCATGTCAGAAAATTTCAGTCAAAAGTAGGTGTGTTAGGGATGTTAGGGGTGTGTTATCATGGAAATTAAATGGCTGTATTGGATCCTTTGTGCTGAGGTGTATTAGGTGTTATGGGCGGGATTGTGTATACACTCCCAACTACTCACTTTCTGATATGCTGCCTTTGATGTGTGTATAAGGTGTATAAAATGCCATATAGTGTGTTTGTGGTGCCTTTGAAGTACACCCTGGGTGCACCAAATGACCAAATAATTTAGTAAGGTTGTGTCAGTAAATGCCGGTGTTTTCTTTGCCGAGTTGTCTTGCTGATGTTGGAGAGTATGTGCGATCCCACGAGTTCACATGTCTCAGCTCCGTCGGAACTCCCCATGGACACGTCAAACATATCTTCTTAGTTTCCCATGGTCCATACGGAATTTTCGTGAACAGTACGGATTTTCTTGAATGCATTATGATTTCTTCTTCTCCATTAGAGATGTCGATATATTTCGTTTCATGATGGATAGCTTATGTTAGCAATTTCTTTGTAATTGATGGATAGAACTCTATAAGGTCAAAGGCTATGAAAGTTTTTTCTTGCTTTCCGTTGATTGCTTTTGAACAAGTTTATGGCATCTGATATGTTCTTCAACTTCTTCTGACGTCAGTTAGGGTTACGATAGACCCCTTTGCGTGTCTTATGAGAGTTTGGACAGCACTACCAGGGTATTTCTACGTTCCACAACTGAATACACTGAAGAACTCTATCACATTGGTGGCATAGCCATTGGGATAGTCTACCTGTTGATTTTGAACGGATGTTCCATGCTTTGCTGAGTAAGTAACCTGCATTAGCTTAGGTGAGTACGTGCAGTTGGCACAAAACATGTCAATCTGCATACAGGGAGACGTTGATGTTGTCCTGTTCCCCTCCATTGCATAAACAGTGTTTGGCCAAGGGCCATATCCCTCGTGTAAGTGGATTCATCTACTCGCTTCGCACAGTAGAAGTTATAGGCGAGGAGAGAAAACAACAGTAGTCTGTTAGGGAAATTTTCTTGTCTTGGTTTAGCTAAGGTTTGCAGGTATTTCAGTTTAGGAGGGAGGAATAGTGCGTTCTCTAGTTCGGATACATGATCGCAATCATACCAGTCCATAATCCAACAACACAAGGTCAGAATTCGTAAGACAATAGTTGTAAACATAGATACAAAACAACTGTAAATAGATGGTACACAAACAAAGTCAAATTCGTGAAAGAAAGGTAAATGGACTTCTCGCCAAAAGACCAATAAGTGATGTCAGGTGTTTCGAAAATAGTAAGCGCATCCTACCCCGCAAGTGGCACCCGCCATATATCAACGTAAAACATGACATTAAACTGGTCCAATAATCATTTCCATTCAAGGTAATATATTACCAGGTCCATGGGACAATTGTAATTTACAGATTTCAGTAGAACCATCCTGAACCACTGATAGTTAGTGGTGGTACCAGGGGTCCGGAATGGATAAGAGTACCCTGCTAACATGCTACACCCGTCAGGATTGGTCCCAAAATTGTCTAAATATTGTATAAAAAGATAAGGATATGAATCGCTGTAATAAGTCAAAGCCGGAATGCTGTCGTTAATAACTTGAGTGAGCGAGGCGTCATATTTGGCCACAATGTCGTCATATCGACCGTAGAACTTTTTAAAAGCCCTAACGAGTATTTTTGTTGTGTATTCTTGTCTCAATAATTTTGATGCCAATGAGCTGTGTCTCAGTTGAAAATCAGTGTAGGAATCACAAGCCCTACAATACCCAAGAAGTTGAGACACGTACACACCATAAACATGTGCAGATGGAATATTACTTGACAAGTGGGGATAATTTATGATTTCGAAATCGAAATCATCCCTTTTGTCATACAGCTTAGTGAGTAGCCCATTAGTACCCACTTGTAGGAACAGATTAAAATATGAAGCAGAGTTCCTACCCTCTGTTGTTAAGTCAAATAGGTAGTGGTCACTAACTAAGGCCCAATGTCAGTGATGCCATCAGCGATCATTTGTCGAAGAGAGATATTGTATTTATCTACAAGCTTGCGATACCTGCGAAAAAAACGATTGAATGTAGAGACAATTCTTGCTCTGGTGTAACCTTGATTTAACAGATTGTAAGGGAGATGGCCATGTCTCTCTACAAAATCACCATATGAAATGCATGCTCGTCATATCGAATAAGATGGGAAATGTATATCCCATAAGCTGGTGACAGTGGAATATTACTGATGAGGTGTGGAGAATTGATTATACTAAAGTTGAAATCATCTCTCTTGTCACATAGCCTAGTAGAAAGGTGACAATTAGAGTCAAAGTCAAGTAAAATGTACAGATATGAAGCAGAAGAGGCCGTTTCTGTAGTTTCTTTAATGTCCAATTCTGGAGGATAAATCATAGCGAGATATTGACTTAATTCAGAGTTATTCATTGAAATAACATCGTCTATGTATCTAAATGTTAGGTTGAAAGTTCTAGCTACACGGACCTTTTTCTGTTTGATTACGTTCTGGATAAATTATGCCTCGCATGAGAACACAAATAAGTTTGCAAGCAAGGGAGCACAGTTAATTCCCATAGGAATGCTAAACACTGTTGGAAAATGTGTCCTTCAGATTCAACAAATATGTTGTCAATGAGGAAATCAAGCATACTGATAATGTCTTTCTCTGTATAAAAATCTTTAGTGTCAGTAATAATTTTAACAAAATATGTAGAATTATACCCTGATACCACATATTTGTAATGGCATGAACTGCTTTTGTAGAAAAACGCTTCGTTAATGATGTTTTTCAAGCGTTCTTTCAATTTATCATGTGATACTGTGGTATACAATGTGGAAAAATTGAAAGTTTTAATAAATGTTATTTTTGAAACAGATCTTGATTTAAAATTTTCCGAGAGTTCCTTCGAATTTTTTAATATCCACATTTGATTTATACCAGTCCGAGAAAAGACAACACCACAGTATACCTGAAGTCCCCACCTAACAGTACAAAGAACGAAGTCAGTATCTTTGATAACTCTGTTGTTGAACATTTTGAAGCTCCTGCGTTAAACCGACTTTGTAAGGTGTTTTTTGGAGCTTTGGTATCGAGTATAAGCTAGGCAACTTATTATGGTCATCCTTTGTTGTAATATTAAAATTATCAATGAATGACTTATGGTTTGCCAAAATTTCAGATC
Organism: Ptychodera flava; assembly: GCA_001465055.1. Taxonomy (NCBI): domain Eukaryota; kingdom Metazoa; phylum Hemichordata; class Enteropneusta; family Ptychoderidae; genus Ptychodera; species Ptychodera flava. The sequence continues at coordinate 163,207 of LD355158.1, read as the reverse complement.
TGTTGAACATTGATTGTCTGTAAGTGGAGTTGGTGGAGGTCTTAGTTACACCAAGTTCGTCTATAAGACATTCAAAATAATACTTCTTACAGACAAATACGATTTGCAGCTTTATCAGCAGGGACAACAACATACCTGTCATGGATATCATTCAAAAACTTTACAGCATAGGGAACTTTAAATAAAGAATAGGGTCTTCTGATATTGCAAATCACCTGTACATTGTGTTTTAGTGTGGCTTCAAAATTAGAACACGAAGACCGAAGGGTTATGGCCAATGATATTGAAATCGTCAGTTTTAGAGAAAAGGATAAAAACGGTGACAATACGAATGTTGAGTCAATGCAAAAGCCAGTCGCTGACACTATTAACGTTCAGCTTAACGCTAGTAACAAGAAACATGTGAGATAGAGGCATTGTGTCGTGTGCTTGAACTGACACTGTTGTCTCTACAGAAATGTATAGGAAAATTTCACTTGGTGTCCCTACTGAATTAAAATCAGTAAATGTTAGGGTAAACCAAGCAGATGGTACACCGTTAGAGGTGAGCAGAAGTTTTGAACTGGAGATCTCTCTTGGTGGCGTTGGCACTGTTGTCCCAGTTTTGTTGGATGATCTGAATACTGATGGCATGATTGATATTAGCTTCTTACATGCCATTGGTTGTATTATTGACACTGGAAGAGGGGAACTGTCAATAGTTGGATAGCTATTACAGTGTAACAGGACATATACCGTAAAGCCATTCAAGCCCTTTGTTTGTCGAGTAAAGGTAGAAAAAGGTGTGACTATTCCCCCAGAACATAAAGTATTTGTCCCTGCTAGAATGTGCACTAGTAGTTGCTAGAATGTACACTTGTAGTTGCACGAATCTTTCTCCCCATCAGCAGGGGAAAGTTGCTTAAGTGTTGACAACAAATCATGATGTCTTTATTTGTGGGGATCACAATATTGGTAGGACAGACATTATTGGACACTAGTTTAAAACGAACAATGCTGTTCCTGTGAGGCAGCAAGCATACTCTTCGCCATTGTGGAAAAGGGAAGAGATAGAGAGACATTTTAATAATTTGATAGACAGAGGATTGATAGAGGAGTCTTCTAGCACTTGGGCAGCCCCTTGTGTATTAGTCAGCAAGGAATGTATATCATAAAGACTATGTGTTGACTATCGGAAGCTACATGCAGCTTCAGTCAAAGATGCTTGATGCTCTATATGAATCTAAATGCTTCTCCACGCTCGATCTTCAGGCTAGTTACTGGCAGGTAGATTTAGAGGAAGGATCCAAATAAAAGATTGCATTTGGTACCTTTAGTGGGCTCTACCAGTAGCGTGTGCTTTGGGCTCTGTAATGCCCAAGCAAATTTTAACGGCTGATGGAATGAGTTTTTGCAGGGATGTAATGGGAGATACCCCTATTGTATCTAGATGACATCATCGTACTTTGAAAGTCATTTGATGAGGAGTTAGAAAGACTGTGCCGGGTCTTTGAGCGTTTGACTCGTACACAAATAGAACTTGATGCCCTGGAAACATCATGGCGTTGTTTGTTGACACGTGTTTTGTTGAGATGTATTTCTGAGCAGTGTGGAGTGTTGGCTAGCATTTGGGCTAGCGGTTGAAATATACTATCGTTCATTCCCATGAACATCTTGTGTCCCGTGTCTTATACTGTTCTAATGCTGGTGGCAGCAGCGATGGGATTGGATTACCTATATCTGATTGTTGAATATTGTCTACAGTCAAGGAAACCTTGTTCACTCGGCAGACCTGCAAACAAAGATGGCGGGAACTTCTTCACTCGATTCTAACCCAGTACTTGTATATCCCTGTTTCAAGGAAATATTCATTGTTGAAACTGATGCAAGTGATACTGGACTGGATGCCATCCTATCACAAAATGGCCATGTCATTGAGTATGCATCCAGGGCATAGAATCGAGCTGAAAAGAAATACTCGGCTACTGAGCAGGAGTGCCTTGCTGTTGTATGGGCACTTGAAATATTTGGGATGTATTTGGAAGGACGACATTTCACAATTATAACAGACCATAAACCCCTGACGTATTTGCAACAGTTAAAGGAGCCCAAAGGAAAATTAGCACGTTGGCGTGTTGCACTAGACAATTTTGACTTTACCATCATGAACAGGCCTGGCAATTAAATGGTAGTGGCAGATGCATTGTCACGGGTTCCCCACATAAATTCAGTCACATTTTCGGGGATATGGTCAAAAGATGAACTGATAGATTTACAATGTTGTGATACAAAAGTGATATTAATGCATCAGAGGACTAGCAGCCAGAGGAAACCCACTAACATACCTAACTACATGAAAATCTTCCTCACCAAACGAGGTAATCAACTCAAATTAGTGGACAACTTGCTGGTCCTAACATCACAAAAGGGAGACAAAGACATCGAGCATATTGTCACTCCAAGGACACAAGCAGGACAAATCCTGACTGCGCTTTATGATGAGATGGGCCACTTTGGGCCAGCCAAGACAAAGGCTGCTGTTGGTTCAAGGTATTTCCGGTTCCGATGGAAAAGAGATGTAAACACATGGTGCCATTCCTGTGAGGTATGCTTGCAACATAAGACACCCACAACTCGTGACTGTCCTCCAGAGGGTGAGCTACCCATTTCAAATCAACCTCTGGTGTGCTGGCACGGAGCCTTTGTTGGACCACTTCCAACAACGCCAAAAGGAAACAAATTCATCTTTTCACTGACAGATCCCATCAGCAAATGGGTGGAGGTATTTGCTGTGACAGATAAATCAGCGCGAACAACAGCAGATATTATATACAATGAAATTGTCTGCAGATATGGTGGTCTAGAAGTGTTACTTTCTGATTATCGCCTTGGTATTAACCGTACACATAGTTCTCCATATAATCACCAAGGGAATGGCCAAGCAAAACGAATGAACAAGACAACAGCTGAACGTTCTGCTATGATTCTGGAGGCGACAGACCAAACAGATTGGGATGAGAGACTACCAACAGCGTTGTTCGAACAGCTGAAAGTAGTGTTACACAGGAAACCCCTCATTACATGCTGTTTTGTTACCTACCAAGGAATAAGACAGACTTGCTTTCTTCCACAAGCAATACTGGGGAGGGAGAGATGTAAGGAATTACTCAAAGTGATTTAAAACTCTACGAGAAGTCCACAAGTCTGCCAGAAAGAAAATACTGGAGGAACATGAGGAGCACCCCAAAGGACAGGAATCAAAAGTTCGGTTTAAGCCTTTCAAAGTTGGAGAAAAATTTTGGATGTATAACCCCAGAAGAAGGAAGGGATTATCAAATAAATTATTGAAGCAGGGATGGCAAGGACCATATGTTGTAACTTGCCAGGTTGGTGCGACAACCTACAGGATCAAGCCACTCCTTTCACACGGAAGACAGAAAATTGTAAATCATTGATGGCTGAAATGACACTGTGACACACCTGCTCATCTGCTGGAGAGTTACAGTAATACTGATTATAGTGATGAAAATGCTGAGGAGGGTGATGAACCATTTCCAGATGATACATGTATGCTGTCAGACTCTGAAGACAACATTACGAATGTTGACTTGCTAAATCAGGAAGAGTCACCATCACAGATGTCAGAGGAGAGTACTGAACTGAGAGAACAGACAATTCAGAAACGCATCGCACACGGCAAGCTCCGCTGTGGCACCAGGACTACTGCATGGCTGATGACAGTGACTGATTTACTATTTCTGTATTTTTCATGTTCAAGTCTTAAACATTGTAATGTTGAACTTCAGTTTGTTGAACTTCGGTGTGAAATGCATTGTTTTGCTATTCTAGGGGGGAGGAGTGATATGAGTGACTTTTGAGCATTTGACTCGTACACAAATAGAACTTGATGCCCTGGACACATGAGGGCGCTGTTTTGTGACAAGTGTTTTGTTGAGTTGTATTTCTGAGCAGTGTCAAGTGCCTGCTAGTGTTAGGGCTAGTGGTTGAAATATACTATCATTCGTTCCCATGTGCATAGTGTGTCCTGTGTCTTATACTGTTCTAACAATAGACATTTTTTAAAAAGGCTTGCAGAGTAAAGCCAGACAACTCCGTGACCTAACCTAGAAGAATGCTGTCTTTAGATAGACAAAAGTTTGCAAAGATTGTTTTGATCAATTTCAGGCTAGTCTAACATCTACATCTGATTTGTATATCAAATGGAAATGGGTGACTTTATACTGGATACAGACGCAAGTGGTATAAGAATAGGAGCTGTTTTGAGTAAGGTGCACCAGGGCCAGGGGAAGCCAATCAGTTACACAGGCTGTGTACTGTCAAGTTCAAAAAGGAAGTACTGTGTCACATGCCATGAACTCTTGGTAGTTGTAGAGTATATGAAATACTTTAAAGGGCCTATGACATGCCCATACAACCTAACGTGAAATCATTCTTAGGGTTTTCAAGTTAGCTTACGTCACTGTCTTGCATTGTGTATCTCCCCCCCACCCTTGTCCAGATAAAATGTAAGTAAAAGTTACAGTTGGGGCATGTTCCCCGAGCTCAATTCCTTCAACTTTTATTGGCATTTCGAAGTTGAGACGACGACTTATCTTAATACTGGCAATTTAATTTGCTATTGTGATATGGTCTTTTCAGGAGATCACCAACGGTCACATTTTGCGTAGGGCCAATCGCATTAAAATGACTCAAATTAAAGTGACTTGTCAGGCTATCTGATTAGGTGTACTATGCTTCCATGCCAAATATGGGAAATAAACATTGCAAGAAGGATGACAGTCGATTTCACATTCTCATTCATTGGGAAACATTTGTGCAGCAGGAAGCTTCCCGTCTCTATACAATCGTGAACGGTGAAGACGGCAATTCAAAATGGTGACCTGACAATGCAGCGACAAGCTTTCTTCGTTTTTCTTCATCAAAAAATGTACAAAATAGGCCTAACACATCACTTTTTTGAAGGATTTGTTTGCTCTGAAAATGCATGGGAACATGGGTCGATTGCACCATTTGACTCATGCTCTAAGGAAATGCTAGTTCTGTCAACAAAGGTCGACGCCCAACACAGCTACACTCAGTGTGACAGTTTTTGGACAGGGTAGTGAATTTCACTCAAGGAGATTTCATAAATGATGAGTGTTGCAAAATTTTACAACCATACCCTTTGAAACTTTTTTGTGTTCATCCTCAAATTGTTATGACGACGGAAGTGGTATTCATGGGGTCAAGTTGCAAAATTTTGACCCCGTGTTGAGTGCATAGTAATCGGACTGCTATCGCAGTGCGCAGTAATCTGACATTGTATTTGGAAAATGATTGGGGGCTAAATGTTGATAATTTGAAACTTTGAAACCCCAATTTTCATTTCCGATGTGTTTAAAATACTGAATGTATATATTTGTGATAATTAGTTAAATAGACGACATAACCATATTTCGACGTGTTTTGCGCTTACCTACTGGTCTCTGTGTGCTGCTTCTGGGACTTTTTATCGTATGGTCTGGATAACTTCGCCAAATTTGTATAGTCCGAAAACGCTTCCACTAAACAAACTATCTAAAACGGGACAGCAGTATCACTTCACTTAATTTGAGGTCACACATCTTGTTAAACGCTATCATTACAAAGCGAAGTGAGTCCGACGAAGATGATCTGATTGAATGCCCGAAAACTCAGGTTGTCCGAAAACTGTCACACTGAGTGTACCGTACTGCAGCTACAACATGCAATTCATTGAATCAAAACACTCAGGCGCGGGATTGCTCCACTTTTTAGAAAATAAATTCAACCATAGAAAGTTCAAACTGAGACTGATACTGTCTTATTTCATACAAAGAAATAAAATGTAGGCTCATCGTACTTTCAAATCTGTCCCGAACATTCCATTGCTTTGTCCTCACACGCTTTGTTGTTCAGAGTCAGAATCTGACTCTGATTTGGAACCACTCGTTCCGGATACGTGGCGTTGCCAATGCTCCTTGAAGCTAATTCCCCTTGAAATCACTTTCTTAATTCTGGTCAACACTGTCCTCGCTGGAAGCAACTTGATAAGTTCATGCAGCTGGACCACCGGTGTGGCTTCCTAGCCAGGTTTACTTGGCGTCTGTTAGCACTGTTTATATAATTGACTTTGTTTGTGGTCTGATTTATTCAAGGACCGCTGAATACACTTTCATGACAATAGCATGGTACAAATGGCGTCAATTGGACCTGTTGATCAATATGTAAGTACCCCTGCCTGGCTCGGGTGCGAAGGCCCCCTGATCACAAGGCATGCAAAAATAGTCAAATTTTGCCCTTCGCGTACATCTTTCTGAACTGACACAATATGCATTCCATAGACAGGTCTCCTAGCTGAGTTTTTGAAGGAAAAAACATGAAAACTTTGGAAATCATGTCATAGGTCCTTTAAATACTACTAACTTGGTCAGCAGACTGACCATGCTGCACTGGTTTGGCTACTTAATTTCAAAAACCCTGAGGGGCAAGTTGTGAGGTTGCTGGAGACGCTGGCTCTCTTTGGCTACAAGGTTATTCATCGACCAGGTGTGTGCCACAGGAATGCTAATGCCTTGTCACCCTAGCAAACTTGTGAGTTTAAACAGTGTGGCCTTGCTCATGGGATGCATTTGACCAGCTGCTCCAGTGATCTTTATGCTTGGCAACTGAGTATGACCCTTTTCCAGTAAAGAAGGGAGGTGAAATTGTATTACAACAGCTTGATCACCCAGTAATGTCTAAGGCAGTTGACGGTGAATTCTACAGTGATGGTCACCGGGCAAATGAACAGGCATGTGAGCATCTGCTATCAGCATACCATCATGTTGAGGCATGGTTCAGGCCAACAGCAACCCAAGCTACCAGAGTAGTGATTAATGTTAATATTGATAAGGGTTTGTTCTCCTTGCTGGACTGTGATGGGCAACAGATAAAGGTGACTAAGGCCGAAGTCATTACCAAGGATAGTATTTGGTCGCGGAGAAGACTGAGAGAATGTCTGACCCTGACATCTCCATCATCTTAAAAGCCCGGGAAGAAAGTCAAGATCCACCAGGATGGAAAGAAATTTCCTCTTCCTCAGCTACTACCATAGCATAATTGTCCGTTTATAAAGAGCTTAGTGTTAATAGGGGCTTGTTGTACTAGAGATGGGAATCAGCTGATGGAACCTTAGCGAGGGTGTACAGATGTATGTAGTCGGCTGACCAATGGAGAGAGTAGCCATAGATGTACTTTAGCCATTTGTAGAGACTCACAAAGGCAACACGAAGGTCCTAGACATTGGCGATCACTTTAGCAAGTGGATAAAGGTCTTCTCGATACCAAACAAGGCGGTCATAACAGTAGCGAGGGTCCTTGGTGACGAGATCTTTCAAAGATTCTGTATGCCCCATGAGATACATTCTTGCAGGGGTCAAAATTTTATCTCGTTTGAGTTTGTAGAAGTATGCAAGTTGCTTGGGGTGGACAAAATCTATACAACACCAAAGCGTCTGCAAAGTAATTGAATGATAAAGCACTACAATAAGTGCCCTGTGTCAACAATTAAATCTTATACGGACCTGTTGATAAATCAGAAGGACAGGGACCAACACTTGTCTTGTGCAACCATAGCATACCGGTCCTTCAGTACGCCCCTCAACAAGGGAGACGCCCCATATGATTATGTTGGGTAGAGAGGTTACCCTACCTATGGATCTGCTATTTGAAACCGAGTTTTAGGAGCAAACTGAAAGGGATCATGTAGCAAAACTGCGTGATAGGTTGAGCAATGCTCATAGCAGGGCTAAAAAACAGTTAAAGATGAGGACTATAAATTACATTTTTTTTTTAATGATCGAAACGCCCTTCACAAGGGATTTGAACCAGGTAAGCTTTTTTGGCTAAAAGATGAGAGGCGGCAGAAGGGCCAAAGTCCAAAGGCCCCTATATGCTAGTAAACCAGGTGACAGATGTGGTCTACAGAATCAAGCAATGGCCTGGAGCAAAGTTTAAGGTGGTCAATTTTGAAAAGCGCAAACATTATGGAGGGAAGAGCATGACCAGTTGGCTTAACAAAGTTAAGCTATTGCCCTTGAAACAGATAGTACAAATTAATCATCCGACCCACCCTCAAACACCAGTCTATGGCGGTTCTCCAAGTTGTATCCCCAGCAAGGTGGGAGAAGAGACTTTAACCAAGGAAAAAAAGTGACTGGAGAATCGAGGAGCATGGAGACTGGTTTACTGCCAGCATCAGACTCAAGGAAATCTACAGATTCCAATAACGCTTGAATGTGTTCAAGGCGGAAGTATAAACCTCCACAGTATTATGGGTTTTAGGATTTCCCAAAAGTGCCGCTTAAGGATGAAAAATTTACCAGTGCTTGTTGAGGATGAATAATTTTCCAATTGTCTGTTGAGGACAACGAATTTTCCTCATGCACCTGTTTAGGACAAAGAGGCTACTTTGCCGAACATTACTTTTGAACGTTAATAGTTCCTGAACTTTCTGAATTTTTTGCATTTTGTTATTTCTAGTGGTCTGTACTTTTCATGTTAAAGGTTGTTATGATTAGGACTTGGAGAGTTGTCAAGTCTAGATGGGGCAATGCCATGGAAATCCACGCAGACAAAGGTTTATGGAATGGAAATCATAGGACCGTATTGTAGTCTACATAGAAAAACTAGACAAGGTGCTCATTGGTTGACATTTGTCACATGTCTGCTCTCACTCCCTACATGGCTTAGTAGGTGTGGTGGAGTCAAGGTGGACAGAATGGACTAGATGCTTGAATGGAATAGCAGCTGTCCGCGGATGTAGCGTGTTTTGTACCTTTTTGTGAGGGAAACGAGACCTAATAAACCTGTGTTTGTGTTACTCAGCATCTTCTGATTGATTTCAGTGACCAGGACGGCTGCAACTAAGGTTTGGAGCACCAAGCGTTGATCATTGTTAGGGAGACAATGTGAAGAGATCCGAACTGCTGCCGTCAGTTAGGGTTAAAAAAAACCTTTGCGAGAGTATAAAGTCTCTTGCTATGTTTATGCTGTTATGCAGGATAATAGAGCAGGATATTTGAATACCCAGTTCGGCAATGGCATAGTCATTTAAGGTTAACTCTTAATCTTGGCTTCGGTGCATCCTGCCGTTGTTATTCACATGATAAATGGCAGTGCATTCAACAAGTAGCAGAGCTTTAACATAAAGCTCCCTTCCTCGGTAAATTAAGATTTTGATAGTATTCCGAGTTTCAACTTACGGCACCCTGTCACCTAAGGAAGACAACGCACACAACACCGCTCTGCCAAATTCCCGCCTTTAAAAGAGATGTTCAATAACCAAGCTAGGTTGTTACAACTATTCTGACTGCGACGCCTCCACTAACTGTAGAAGCACTCGCACCAGCATATACTCGCTATCACACATCGCACTGAAACAAGCTTCATTGAATACAATGAATACAAGGCTTGTATTAAATTATGACCAAAGTAAGCATGGTCCGATAAATGCAGTTGAATTAAAGCCAAATCATTTCAAACCGCACCACCACTCCATTAAATGCTACCATTTCAATCACAGTGGTGTCCAGGCCGACCTTACACATGTCCTGTCATTCGCCTTCCTCATCTGCAAACTTTACGATTTGTACATCCGGTAATAAATATAATGAGGTTCAAGTCGAGTATTTGCAAAATCAATTAGAATTTTAAAGTATAGTCTAAGAGCGATTCTGTTGCTCATAGCTATGGACTAATAAACGTAAGTAGAAAATGTAAAAAACCGGTCATTTTCTCTGTGAATTGTTTGCTTACAGCACCAAGGATAAAATGTATGAAAATATAGAATGCATATTTGACAACAACGTCTACGGATGTGTTTTTTAAAACTACTGAAGTTGGCGAATCGTGTAAATACTTAAAGGGTAAAATAATGGACCATGGACACAAAAACTTTTAGAATTTTAAAGCAGTGCCTAGCAGACTGGTTACTGTATTGCTTATAGCACTGGGCCGAAAAGCTAAGAGGTGGAGATTGCTGGTCATGTAGCCTGTGAATGGGCTTTTCCTGCTACCAATGGAGATAGATACTTATAAAATTTGAACACATATTTGACGTCACCGTAAATCGATGCATCTTTAAAAGTTACTGAAGTATGACTAAAATGTTAACACTTCAATGTTACAATAATGGGCGCATATTTGTCGGGCAGAGAAGTAGCAAACATCGGCGAAGACAAATGACTTCATCTCACGTCGCACGTCATATTTCATATATTTAATGCATCTCTTATTATATAAAAATTAATGAAATACATTTTCTCCTACATGTGTAAATATCGATCACACTTGCTTGCCAAACATTGGAACAACAATTTCACAATTGCTAAATTTTCGTGTTTGGATATCGGGAAACAAATCGTCGGGTACATATAATAAACCATGTGATTTTCAGAGAACCGCTCATGAGGAAGGTTGCAGGAAATCTAAGTGAACAGGAAGGTATAGACTAAGTTTTATTATTGCAATCATTATATCATTTTTCAAAGTGAATTCTGTTAGATATTCTGAATAACTTCAATTATGTTTAAACTAGACATTGTCATAAAACTTGCTAGTTCAATAAGAGTGTAGACCAATTGATGAATCCATTCAAATTTGCTGTAGTTTTTTAAGACACGTTAAAATGGAAATGAAATTTTCTACTTCTAATGAAACATGATGTTCTTACAAGCACAATAATTAGCATGCTGTAAGTACCCTTCAATAAAAATACAAACCCAACAAAGCTGTCAATTCATTGCTATGAAGCCATGGTAAACAAGAAAAAAGTGATCAATTAGTCATTATTTAATCTTGATTAAAACCAATTCACATAATACTACATTTATCTACCGATAACAAAAAAACTACAAAAACACCAAGCTCTATTGTCTTTTAGCGTTTTTACATCTCAAGTTCCTACTGTATGTTACTTATGTTACTAAATATACACATTTTTCGACGTGGTATCTTTTTTATTCCCCTGTTGACGATGTTTGAATATATAAGAAATTAAAATTGGCTGTCAATATTACAGCAACGATACATAGAAAGATGAAATGATGTCACATTTTTTACATGCTCACATTAACTACTGTATCTTTCCTTGCCAAATAAACGGCTATCTTAAAAAGAAACAGCTAATCTATTTGCAAAATAACCAATTGAAATGTCATTAGGAAAAGTCAATATTGAGAAACTGCAATAAAAAGATACAATTAAAAAGTGAGCTTTTAAGCAATCACAAAGAAAGTCAAATGATATTCTTTTCACCTAACAAAGTGATAAGGTCTATATATATAAAACTGCCTAAACTAGCTGTTCCTATTATAATTCTGAAAATACTGATATAGATAAATATGTCAAGGAGTATATAAGTGAAAACCATGATCTTAATAAAAGAAGTACACTCACACATTTAAAAGGAAAAAACGTCTAAGGAGAAAATGTTCTATTCAAAACAGACATTGTACTTCCATAAATCAAAGAAAATCCGGAGGCAAATATTTATATGACATATATTTATATGTCAATTTATATGGCAAATATTTTGACAAATACTATTCACCACAACCAATAGTATTGATCAAATTTTAACACCTACTACAAATAGCATTGTACTTCCCCAACATATAAATGAGGGTCTTGCTGGGAAACATTTTACTTCTGTCTGAAGATTGATCATTACTTTGTACTTGAAGTGATTTGTGTTATTATGTATGACACTGTAAAATATATATATATATATATATATATATATATATATATATATATATATATATATATATATATATATATTTTGTTATGACAGAAACGCCCTCTATACTTTTTTCTTGTGACCATGTGACATAGTTGGATCCATTTATACTTCCAATAAATGAGGGTCTTGCTAGGAAACATTTCACTTCTGTCTGAAGATTGATTATTACTTTGTACTGGAAATAATTTGTGTAATTATTAATGACGCTCTGTCATATATATATATATATATATATATATATATATATATATATATATATATATATATATATATATATATATATTAAGTGTGTGTGTGTGTATGTGTGTCTTTGTCTGTGTGTCTGTTTGTGTGTCTGTGTGTCAGGTCGATGTGTGTACATTGAGAAGGAAGAAATATAAATTGTAATATGAGACCATACTTTATAAAGAATTATGTAAAGGCAAGACTATATGATGAGCTTTTGACTGGCAACTTTGTAACCTGATAGTAAGCTGATAAAATTTTGATATATTTAACATATAAAATAAGGTTATTCGTTGAATACCGAGTTTTATGTCATGTACATCATGCAGCAAAGGTTTTGTTCTAGAGGCGTAGCGTCGACGATAATACCGAATTGTACGAATTACGAGGACATTATTCCCTTTATTTTGCGAATAACATTATACGCCTTGTTAGTCCACTTTTACAAGGAAAGAGTCAAAATAAAATCGGTTTTTGGATGCCAGTCGCGCACTACACAGAGCGATCACGAGCGGACTGGAAACGCGTCCACCACGTCGGCTATGAAGTGTTCAGAACGATATTTCAACCGCGTAGAAATTGTAGGTAAGCAGCATAATTCCACTCAAATTCACAGGAGCTTGTTGATCACTATTAACTTTGTGCAGAATGAATGTTAAGAAGTATATTTTTGCTAAAAATTTAAATTCACACCGCCCTTTTCCTGTCGTTGACGTAAAGTTGTTTTGATGTCCATGGTAAAAGAGTGTCAAATAACACCTTTAGTTATTGTACTCCGGGTCAAAGTTATTGCACTTCGCATCCTCTGACACCGAACCTTACTGTACGACGAAACTTTTTAGGTTACAGTCGCAGGTGTATAATAATTAAGTTTATAAGCATTCACTTTAATGCAGTTATTTCAGTGTCTCTGATCAGATATGAAAAATAATCTGTTTTAGTGGTGGATATTAACTGGTAGAGTGATTTGCAGAGGTTTTTGTACATGTTCAAATGGCCAATTTAAGTAGAAATTGTCGATATTATCATCGCGTTGCAAGGTCTCCTGAACGAAATGACACCAAGGTTCTGCTCTTTGACAAAGTATGTTATTGTAGTTGAATTATTCCTTGTCGATCTAGCATTGAATCGGCAGCAAGCTTTACCGGCCATGCACAAAGTTAAAAATATCATCGCTTAATTATGAAGAATTTGGATATTGTTTCATGGTCAAACAACTTACGAATTTACCACAATATATTATCTGTGCAGGTTTGACGTCTTCTTGTTTCTTTGTATCACTCCTACACCCTTAAGGTAGAAAAGCCTTGAAGAGAGCCTTGGAGAGAGATTTCTAGACTCTGATGTAAAAGGTAGTACTTTTCTTGTCGAAATCCATATGCTACAAATTTTTCCTAAGCTCTAGTCATTTTCATTAATTTTAAACCAAGTGGTTCGATTCTATCAGGGTTGAAAACGATTTTAACTTTGTTGATCAGCAACTTTTAGTATGGGCGGTGTGCAGTCATTTTTGTCAAGTACGCGTTTACTGGATTGGCTGACCGTGCAGCCATAGAACGATCCAAAGTCATCGTTGCAGCTACCTTTGCGAATTAACTTCGCTTGTTTAAGTAAGTCAACATCTCCTTCACTTAATGTATTGTTCCACAGGCGTATTTGGATCTTTTTCCGGGCTATCTCACGTAATGCTTTCACAATAACGTGCGGCTTTTTGCTGGTCGAACTTCTTGCTGGCGACAAACATGAATCAATATTGATTTCCTCTAGCATTTTATTGCTTAAAAGGGATACCCACATCGGCCGCAATACTTCTGCATCCGGAAAACTCCAACTTTTCAAGTAAATTCTTGACAATGAATTTATGGTTGAACATGCTGTCAAGAACTGCTCGAACTGACGAATTGTCATATTTATGCTTAGTGATTTGTCAATCAATGAAAGTCTGGTTACACGGCTTTTTTTGAGTATTAAAAGCGATTTCAGGAATCCCTCGAATGTCATTTCACAAGTATCTATGGTCAATTCATCGGGTGCATGAACATGCAGTATTTTGGACAGGCAGCTTTCTCCAAGAATCGTCATATGTCGCAACTCTAGAGCAACTATTTCCAGATTTGTTTTCTCTGTTTTTCTGCTTAATGCATATTCACTGTTGATGTACTCTCCGTCAAGTACAAGGCTATCAAACGCAAATCCGTATTCACGAAATGTACTCGCAATCTCTAAAACCTTATCCGGCATACTTTCAGTCCAAGGTTCGAGCAAGTCGTCTTTGCGACTGATAGTTATCAAGATTTGTTCTACAGATGAATTACCACTAATTTGCTCAACTACATAAGATAACATACGGCTATCAATGTATTTGATCGATAAGGATCGAATAGACCTTGCTTCTGCCAGTACCTCAACTGTGGCGATTAGTTTATCACGAATTTCTCCATCATTAATCATCCGTTTAAAATGTTTTTCTGGCAGCGATTCAGTTTCAGACATATAATCAAGATCAACGTCTACTTTGACCCGAGACATGGTAGTTAATTTCAAAGATTCAAGCAAAACATGTATCTGATTGGAACTCACACAAAAATAAAAGTGTGAATCGAGATATACATTGACCGTACCTTTGAACTTTGAGAATATGCATTTCATTACCTCGAGAGTAATTTCATCGAACACTTTACCGACTTCAATCCTGACAATTTTCGTGCTCAGATCCTTATTAGCTAAAACTTTCCCAAATAATGAAGGAGACTTGATTTGTGTGAACGGCGTGGAAAATACCAACTCCGATGGCATTTTACTAGCACACGCTGATATGAAAGTTTCTGATTCATTAGTTGTTATCAGCACTTGTAATAACCTTTCTGGTGTGTTGCCACAATATTCGAAAAAAGCCTTTGCCTTATCACCTAGCGAAGCAAAGCAAAATGATATAATTGATGAAAATTTCTCATCGCCCTCCAACTGTAAAAATACATCATATAATCCTTTCCGATCTCTTTCATACAAATCAATCAAATACTGGGTAGCGAGAAATTGCTGAAAAATAACGTACTCTGACAAACCTTTTCGCTTATCAATATCAAGTTCACCAAAAAGCTCATTTAACGACTTCAAATAAATTATATCACTGTCCTCCTTCTGATGTTCCATCATTTTGATAACGAGCCGCCCATCTTCATGCATTGAATCGATCAAGGAAGCCATTTTTCGGGTAATTGAGCTTGTTGAGCGTTCGAGAATGTTTTTAAGGCCCTTTGTTATTTCTGAATCAAGCTCTGCATCTGCAAATAAAGGAAAATAAAAGTTAGCGTAAAAGCATTACAGCAACAGGGCAAACGAAAAAATGTTATGTTATTCATCAAATGGATTGTGGATGAATAATATACACACTGAGCCACTTTCCAGAGACATCTGATCACTTGGGATTATTACATGGAAACACATTTAAAACGAGTTATAGCTGTAGGTAGAATATTGCCTGTATAACCTTTCTAAAGTGGCTTAGAGCTGCGATGACTGCAATGCTAAACAGTGTCATAATAAGATATTACTGTACAACAGATTTGATGAGATGGTGACACGTTGGCAGTTAGTCGACAGTCAATTGACTCCTATTGTAGAGCTAGAAATGAAATGATTCAAACGATTCAAAATTATTCAAAACGACATACAACATCACCATATTCTACGACTTAACCATAATGCATCATGAAAGAATAGTCACCGGGAGCCAGCACAGGAACTTATCAAGCTTCAATTAAATGCCAGTCAAAAGGTGTCTGCAAAGTTTGAGGTGTCATTTAATACACCGAAGTCTCTACAGGATCCAACTGAAAATATACTCAGATAAGCTTCACTAGCAATACCTTTAAAATATGCTTTGCTTATCAAATGCAACCACATTGTTATTAATTATCAAACTTTACTTGGTCTCTTGGAAAAGAAGGTGAACTTTTAAGTATCAAGGTCAATAAGAACATTAACATATAGAACTGTTCCAATTAAAAAAATCACATGCAGGAATTTCCGGTACAGGGTCAAGCTTTAAAGATAAGGCTCTTTGTTCAATATAACAAGATTGGCGCTCAAAATGTACTTGTCCATGTAAGTAGATATTATTTCATTAGCTATTTACCTATTGCATAAATCAGGACCCGGTCCTTTGTGAAAGACAAATTAAAGATGACTGTCATTATAGGCCAATGATTTGTAACGAAATGCAAAAAAATGAACACCAGGAAACTAAAAGCTTTGGAAATCGTTATCAATCTAACGACCTCAATCATAACAGCAAATGTATCTGTGATTGCATGTATGCAACTCTGAACATCTTTAAGATACTATATATATTGACCCCTTAAATTGAATGCCGACATACCATTTCTTTTACATTTGATTAAAAATAGCTTAAGAATCTTGAAGATAGAATAAGTATAATCGTTGATTTATGACTGAAGCTATTTTGTTTTCGGACTCATAATTACTTTAGTTACCTTGAATCCCGTTTTTAGGACATTTTGTTGAAACACCTTTTTTACTGCAACGTATATGCCATTCAAAATTATGCAATTATATTGAAAACAGAAGGAATTTAATGTATCTGAAGATGGTGTGATACTATAATCCAGGCAAAAGCCAAGATGACATCGCGTTTAGTTTGCTCCCTGCCATTGCCTTACACCTGTCCACATGCTTGCCTCTGTCCCTGACCTTTCACTTTCCACCTATTCATTACCCTCATATTCATGATCACTGACTTTTATTCCTCTCTCCTTTGTGTCATATGCATTTATCCCTTATCTCTGTGTGTTGTCCGGCCCTGCCATCACCTCCGACGTTCAAGCATTCCAGGTGTACAACACCTTCTCATTTCCCCTCTGAATTGCATTGCATTTATCGGCGCCTTTTCTTCGTGTCCCTCACGTTTTTCACTTCCCACTCATTCATTCCCTCGTATTCATGACCTGTGACTTTTAATGTGTGTCCCTTCTATTGCTAATGTCTTTGTATTCCCGGATCTCTGTTTATAAATCTACTCATGCCTTAGCCTCTGATTTTCACACCCCCAGTTTTACCTTCAGCTCACTCAGCACTCTTCTTTCATTCCATTTTTGCTTAATGCCACAGCGCACCTCCTCTCGGTCTATGTTCGACCCTGATCAACGTCAAAACTCTAATGCCTTCAGCAGAACCAAAGACATTTGCCCGCAGATTAGCCCATATTTGAAACATCATCAGCAGCAAAACCTTGCGAGGCCGCGCTTGTAGAATCATATTTTCACAAGGCATCGATCGCAGAATCAGCGTACGATCACCAGAGTGGACATCCCGCTTGTGCTCCCTAGATCCAAATGTCATAGAGGTTGCAGACCACGCGAACCAGACTTGTCGTACCAAGTCCACCTCTCGTCGAAGACTGAGAGCCATGGCCCTGTCAGCAGCATCAAATTTTGATCAAAACCTTTGATTAAACCAAGCAGGTTCCTGGTACTACTGCAGAAACACTGTTCACAAGCAACATTCCCTGTTTTTCCGCAACTGTGAACTCTAACCCTATCACCGTACCACATCTGGCTACAGATGGCCTGCACATTTCCCGATCAGGTCGACCAAACATAATGCTTTCATCAAATATGGCGCAATACACGTATTAGTCTAGTCGGAAGGTAGGGTTCCCATGCACCCCATGGATGTATTTTTTTAACCTACATTTTTGTAATCCTTAGGGTCTATATTTCATGAATTTTGATGTTCCCAAAATCAAATCGTGTCCCATGGGGTTCATTTCGCGCAATCTTTGCCGCCACCTTGGCCGCCATCTTGGATTTCAACAATGGGATAGGGGTCACGTATCTACCGCTCGACGGAAACAGAAACAATAAAATACTATAAATGTTACATTTTTAGAAAGCCAAGATCACGGCCTTTTCATTGATATATAACTTAATAGGGATTTATTAATATTCGAACGTCGATTAGACTTTATATCGGCCATTGGCCGTAAATTGTAAAAGTTCCTAAATTTCACACCCAATAATTAAGTTCCCGTTCCTCAAAACAATTTTTCATATATATAATTTATATATATTTTTTGGAAGAACTCAGTGCAAAAAACAAGAAAAACAAGATTTAAAGTATGTGTCTTGAGATTTAGTGGGTGCATGAGCTTGTTTTCTTATTACGCGGTATGCCACATATCCGTGTGTAACATAAGGGGTAGGGGTAATGTTTCCCTTTCTGTTTCGTATCATGAACGATGAAACCATAAAAATGTTACATTTTTTGAAAGTGATGCATCAGACCTTTCTAAAAATATATAGATTTATGGGGAAAAATTGCATATTTAAAAGTTACAAAGCTTAAACCTTTCGGTTTGTGTCGATTTTAAGTGATTTTTTAAGAACGAAATTACAACATATGGGGTAGGGGTAATGTTTCCCTTTCTGCCTAGAAACATGAGTTACGAAACCATATAAATGTTATACTGTTTGAAAGCTCTGAAATGGGCCTTTCCAAACATGTATAGTTTCATTGGGAAAAGTCCATATTTGAAAGTTACAAAGCTTATGCCTTTCAGTTTGTGTAAATTTTAAGTGATTTTTTAAGAACGAAATTACAACATATGGGGTAGGGGTAATGTTTCCCTTTCTGCCTCGAAACATGAATTACGAAACCATATCAATGTTATACCGTTTGAAAGCTCTGAAATGGGCCTTTCCAAACATGTATAGTTTTATTGGGAAAAGTCCATATTTTAAAGTTACAAAGCTTATGCCTTTCAGTTTGTGTAAATGTTTAGTGATTTTTTAAACAAAATTATAATATAAGGGGTAGGGGTAATGTTTCCCGTTCTGCCTTGAACCATGCATTATGAAACCATATAAATGTTATACTGTTTGAAAGCTCTGAAATGGGCCTTTCCAAAGATGTATAGTTTTATTGGGGAAAATTTCATATTTGAAAGTTACAAAGCTTAAGCCTTTCAGTTTGTATCAATTTTAAGTGATTTTTTGAACAATATGCACAAAACAGTTAGTCCGTTGGCCAGGTATCGAAATAATCCCCTCTAAGGCATTTTATCCACTATGATTTTCTGTTAGCTAGTATTCTCAGCTGTCATAATCTGCTTATTTTCCATTTAACTGATGGTGTGTGAGAGTGTAACGACTTGTTTGTGAAGGGCTGTCACGCCCTCAGTAGTAAAATTTGGGTAACATATTTACCGCTAGTCGGAAACAAAAACAAAAAAGTACCATAAAAATACATTCTTAGAAAGCCCAGATAATCCCCTTACCATTGGTATACAACTAGATGGGGATAAATATCAAACATCGATTAGATTTTCTATCGGACATGAAATGTAAATTGTAAAATTTGCTTAATTTCAAACCCAATAATTCAATAATTAAGTTCATGTTCCTCCTAAAAAATTTTACAAGGTATTTATATATCATTTGAAAGAACTTAATGCAATAGAGAAGTAAAAAACATTAAAAGAGTGTATCTTCTTGAGACTTATGGGTTACGTCGATTGTTTACATAATATATGGTATGCCGTACATCCCTCTATAATATACATTTAAGGGATAGGGGTATGGGTAATGTTTCCTCTCCTACCAAACGCAGCGAATAAGGAAGCCACATAAATATCATATCTCTGAAACACTAACGCAGTTGTTTTTCCAACAAGATATGGTTTGATGGGGTAAAGTCAAAAATTATGCAGTGACAATGCCTAAACTCAAAAGTTTGTGTTTCCTTACTGACATTTACTTGTTAAAAGGAACATAGAAAAATACTCTATAGGCATTAAATAGCACTAAAAAGCTAAAATGGTGGTTAATAAAAGACGTTTTACTCATTTCAATAACTCTCATTTAGGAAAGAAAGTTAACAGCTATAATATGTCAAAAATTATATATTCCAAACCCACAAACACTAAATTGGATGTCATAGTCGTCATGCAAAGTTGATATGACAGCAGCAACAATCAATCCCTTTTCTTTAATTGTATCGCAAGAGATATATAAGCAATAAAGCACCACTTTGAAAGGTTACCACGCGGTTTCGACCGGTAAACAACATATACGCACGAACTTATGTTACCCAAATTTTACTACTGAGGGCGTGACAGCCCTTCACAAACAAGTCGTTACACTCTCACACACCATCAGTTAAATGGAAAATAAGCAGATTATGACAGCTGAGAATACTAGCTAACAGAAAATCATAGTGGGTAAAATGCCTTAGAGGGGATGATTTCGATACCTGGCCAACGGACTAACTGTTTTGTGCATATTGTTCAAAAAATCACTTAAAATTGACACAAACTGAAAGGCTTAAGCTTTGTAACTTTCAAATATGAAATTTTCCCCAATAAAACTATACATCTTTGGAAAGGACCATTTCAGAGCTTTCAAACAGTATAACATTTATATGGTTTCATAATTCATGGTTCAAGGCAGAACGGGAAACATTACCCCTACCCCTTATATTATAATTTTGTTTAAAAAATCACTAAACATTTACACAAACTGAAAGGCATAAGCTTTGTAACTTTAAAATATGGACTTTTCCCAATAAAACTATACATGTTTGGAAAGGCCCATTTCAGAGCTTTCAAACGGTATAACATTGATATGGTTTCGTAATTCATGGTTCAAGGCAGAAAGGGAAACATTACCCCTACCCCTTATATTAAAATTTGGTTGAAAAAAAATGACTTAAAATTGACACAAACTGAAAGGTTTAAGCTTTGTAACTTTCAAATATGGACTTTTCCCAATACAATTATACATGTTTGGAAAGGCCCATTTCAGAGCTTTCAAACAGTATAACATTTATATGGTTTCGTAATTCATGGTTCGAGGCAGAAAGGGAAACATTACCCCTACCCCATATGTTGTAATTTCGTCCTTAAAAAATCACTTAAAATTTACACAAACTGCAAGGCATAAGCTTTGTAACTTTCAAATATGGAATTTTCCCAATGAAACTATACATGTTTGGAAAGGCCCATTTCAGAGCTTTCAAACAGTATAACATTTATATGGTTTCGTAATTCATGGTTCGAGGCAGAAAGGGAAACATTACCCCTACCCAATATGTTGTAATTTCGTTCTTAAAAAATCACTTAAAATCGACACAAACCGAAAGGTTTAAGCTTTGTAACTTTTTAATATGCAATTTTTTTCCATAAATCTATATATTTTTAGAAAGGCCTGATGCATCACTTTCAAAAAGTGTAACATTTTTATGGTTTCATTGTTCATGATTCGAAACAGAAAGGGAAACATTACCCCTACCCCTTATGTTACACACGGATATGTGGCATACCGCGTAATAAGAAAACAAGCTCATGCACCCACTAAATCTCAAGACAAATACTAGACACATACTTTTAATCTTGTTTTTCTTGTTTATTGCACTGAGTTCTTCCAAAAAATATATAAATACCTTATGAAAAATTGTTTGGAGGAGCGGGAACTTAATTATTTGGTGTGAAATTTAGCAACTTTTACGATTTACGGCCAATGGCCGATATAAAGTCTAATCGACGTTTGAATATTAATTAATCCCTATTCAGTTATATATCAATGAAAAGGCCGTGATCTTGGCTTTCTAAAAATATAACGTTTATAGTATTTTATTGTTTCTGTTTCCGTCGAGCGGTAGATACGTGACCCCTACCCCATTGTTGAAATCCAAGATGGCGGCCAAGATGGCGCCAAATTAACCCCATGGGACACGATTTGATTTTGGGAACATCAACATTCATGAAATATAGACCCTAAGGATTACAAAAATGTAGGTTAAAAAAATACATCCATGGGGTGCATGGGAACCCTACCTTCCGACCCGACTATATGCTTAGCCTGACATTACCCACTGTAGTATTCTAGTCCCTCCTAACATCCCCACTAGACCTGCACCTTCTGTATGTCAAGCAAACGATATTAGTAAGCCTATCCAATTGGGGTTAGTATATCGATTTCTCAGACCTTCACCTAAACAAGTCATCGTTGATGACACAGTCCCCACTTGTTAATGGGTACTTTGATTACATGTCCTAAGAGGATAGAGTCCTCTTCATTAATTGAGACATGCCCAAGTT
>LD355158.1:120745-132559 GCA_001465055.1 Ptychodera flava | reverse complement strand
TATATATATATATATACCTTCTTTTTTTCCTTATTTTATTTTACTCTTGCGTTTATAAAATTAGGCTTGTAAGTAAACCCTTCCTCCACCAATCAACAATACCTGTCATCTTCAAATATTAAATTGTCATTTAGCTTTAACTTCAACACATTCAGATTCATTTAACATGAAATTAAAAGTATGAAAATATTGAAAAAAATATTAAGGTAAACTGATACGTCGATTTAGTGAAACTCGCATGAAAAATCAAATTTAATGGAGGGAAATTTCAACATCAATACAAAAGCAAATTTTTAATGAACGAGATATGTTTAGTTATTTTTTTTGAAAAGATTCAATACTCTAGTGTAATCTTAATAAAACGATAAGAAATTTCTAAAAAAAAAATTAAAACCACCACAAACATTTAAAACCTAATAGTGCTTATCTCTATAAAACATGATGTCATTGTTCTGAAAACTGCGCTTCAGTCTACAGTTTTTATAGTACTTCCGTCAAATTGCTTGATTAAGATCAGATGACAATTTGTTATTAAGTGTGAAGAGAAATTGATCGAGTACACTTTATCAGAAAGACAAACTTACCTCGCTCCTTTTCACTAAAAGCACTACAGACGTTATCCCAACTTTCAAGAGTAGATGGACTGTTTGCAGTTTCTAAGTGGAATAAGAGTGAAAAAAGTCATACAGTCTGCTCAATTAAAGTGTTTTAACGATTCATGTCATTACTGGAATCTGATATTTGGCAAAACTGCACTTAATGCATAAAGAACGGCGACCATTGAAGTTTATGTTAAGAAAATAAAAATAATGTCAGTAAAGTTCGTTTTCTTATGAGTCTTTTAAAAGTTCCAACAATGTGTAAATTGGGACGCCTTGAGTGAATTCTGGATGAGACAAAAGTAAACATCGAAGCACATTTACTTTCTCTAAAGCCCACATAGCTGCCAAAATATGTTACAAATCGATTTTAAAATACCTTAAGCTTTCCGATAGTTTTCTTTGAATAAGACCAACTATCATTTACCAATGCCATCCTAGTGATATTTACTGTAAAATATCAGATGTGATATTTTGTGGTAAACATGGATAAATGTCATCGGTTTTGCAGTGCTCCCGAAATATGTTTGAAATTTGATGGCAAACAACGTTAACAAACAAAATGGCTGCTGCTCTCCACCTGCAAAGTGATGTCGCTGACAAAAAAATTTGAAGGGCTTTTTTGAACACCAATATTTTTGGTCGCTAAGTATGGAGACAAGATGTTGAGTCTTGTAATTTTTCCTGTGTGGTTTTTCTGTTAAAGTATCGTAATAGCATATTGCACCTTAAAACGTTCCTACGGTATGACATTTTTGAATCCCTGAAGACTTGAAGAGATATCGCGCGTAATGTTGATTGCTTCTTATAGTTCATTAATGAAGTCTGTTCCCATAATTATTTTTATATTTGTGCGCCAGGTGTAATAAAGTAAAGCCTCAAATTTGAGGTTTACGGTAAGTATTAGTAAAATTCTATATGATAAATTCGGTTAATACCCAATATCGTCTATTCCTTGTGTCATATCAGCATTCATGTCATTTATGCTGAGTCAGACACCCGACTTCGTCTCGTGTCTTACACAGTACACATGACAGTCATGCTGATACCTAGCAGGAGCAGGCTACTTTGGGTAATAATCTCTAATTAAATACTGAAAGAGTGTATAAAACTGTTATAAGTGTCAAAAGTAGCAGTTATTTCAAATTAATCATGTGGCAGAGAAAATAAAAGATGACAACAACAAAATTATGGTCATAGAGTGTTGTGCATTTAAGTAAATGTCATCATGCTTGTTTCTATTATGATCATGATGTGTATGAACGGGAAATACTGCAGTTTTGTAATTTTCGTTGGGGCCAAAATGTATGAGTGTGCCACCAGCTTATTATTTCGGGTGATTATGGCTTTGCTGTAATCATGGTTAACGCAAGACATAGGCAGGGAAACCAAAGCCCATAGTGATCCGTGCAGGCCACACACATTGTTGCACCTTATCACTCACTGACTATATCGAGCCTAAATGTATTAAAATATCTGCCTGCTCCCTTCCCTCATTCATCTCAGTCTAATCTACTTGCGTCATGCCCCATTAGTGATCACCCACTCGCATATCTGCAGCTCAATGCCGTGCTCTCATGCATTCTAGCTTCCATCATGATTAAGGGTAAATCGTCGAACTTCAACCATGGTCAAGACAAAGAAAAGTAAAGGCCGCATTGAAGCCACGGCCGGTAAACGACGAGGTTCGAGCGACATCCAGCACTCCTCAACAAGGACCTTCTCCAGCCAGTTTCATCAGAACGTTCAGCAGTTAACCATGCCTCCGACACGTCAAACGCCAACACCGTAGCAGAATTACATACCATATCGCAACTTATTGAAACTGGTATCGCAACTGCCGTTGCCTCCATTTGCCGTAAACTACTTTTGACCATGGAGCTAAATGGTTCGACGCTCGCCGACATCAACACCCCAAACTTGGCGCCTCTCTGGAAGCTCTACCATCAAGTCCTGCCCGACAGTACAGATACTGGATACAGATACTGTCATCCGTTTTGATCATCGTCATGGTTCCGGTGACAATTACCACTACTTTGAACTCAGCTATTGCCCAGCCTGGTCAATCAACTACTGGACACTACGAAAAATCCTCAATTCGAGTCACTCCAAAGGACACAATCACCGAGTGCTGCGCACAACACGTCCAGAATCCACAGGTTGGTGCCGGAGCCCCTAATAATAACTAAGCACCAAATATGGCCATGTACCGGTTCATCAAGCCAGCAAACAAAAATGGACTGACAACGTGCAAACCCCCAGGGACCGAGCTAATGGGCAAACCATGTATTGCACCTCAGCCGACCTGCTGCTTCCATACGTCGAGCAGTCAACACTCAATGCCTTGGCTAACCTCGATAGGTTAATCGAACTCAGTGACTTACATCCTCATGCACTAACCCCCCCCCCGCCACACACACACAATAGGTTTCAAAGACACAAATAGCCTTAGACACTGACAATCATGGCATTGCCAGATTTACCTCTCACCTGAAACGCAAAACCGTCAACAACTTCAAGACTTGGGACTCATGCTTCCTTCCTCGCATACAGGCCATTCAACCACCCACAGCTATTGTTAACATTGGCTAACTACCTTCGCTTCATCACCATCGAAGTCGCAATCTACATGCCAGAGGCTAGGCTAGGCTATGATAAAGTCTTTTGCCTGAATGCTGCATGCTACCCGGACCAAACCAACTGGAGCTACCGCGACCCAGAGCTCGACTTCCTGCATTTCCAACAAAATCCTCACCTACAGCATGCACAATGCTTCATCTGCGGTCAACGTGGCCATGTGAAGGCCGATTGCCCCTAACGCCCAAGCAGTGCCAGCAACCAATTCTACTGGGAAAGACCAGCGTCTAAAGAGCAGCCTGACCAACAGGTATGCTGATCCGTTAACCGTTGCTCATGCAAGACTCCATACCAAAATAGAAGGATACACATATGCTCTGTGTGTAGTGCAACTGACCACAATGCCCAGCATCACCACTACCTCTCCACAGAAGAGCCCTTCCAGACTTTTCAGGGGAGTGACGACCAACCCGACGACCAGCAATCTATGGACGCTCCCAATCGTACAACCATCAGCACCACCCAACCTTGGTAATCAGCTCTTTACCGCCGTGCAAGGTATGGCCACCAACAGGCAAGACCCCAAAACCGACCCGCTCATTGACAGCTCCAATTCTGAATGGAAAGAGAAGTACCCTTGCCATAGATGCCTAATTCTGCGGCTCATCATGTGTTCATCTGGGGGTTCATACTTGTCCACTGATTAATCTGGGGGCACTGCTGATGCGGTCGCCATACGTGCTCCCCATTGACAATCAAACTGTTATATATATCCGAACAGGACGTAAGCAAATGCCTGCCACCTGCAACCTGCCAAAAGTGCCTTTTCAGGCACTGGGAGTATTCGACATCTACACCAATGTCAAAGGTACGGCTATCTCTATGGCTGAAGCTGATACCAGACTTGTGCCCATGTACTTGATCCCGTAACTTGTATACAGGACTTTAGCACAAATACAAACCTAGAAAGTAATTTAGAAACTATGAACGGACATTTCTTGACATCCCCATTGCGAGACTCATGCAGTGGCGGGAGGTCATGTGGTACCGCAGCCACTCATGCCTGCATTTTGGTCATAATTTGTCGTGGGCCCAAGTTGGCGCCCGGTAGCACTTTGCATAATGGGTGGTTGGATCCTGGGAGGGACCCAATACCGACTTCTAGGCTGCAATGACACCTATATTCTCATGTCATGGAAGTACGTGCATCCCTGGTAACATGCTGCCCTCCCTTAAGGCCATTTAAATCTGCGAGTGACCTCAAGGGAAGAGTGGTGACAACGCCAGGATGTGCCATCGCCCCTGCATTTTGGCCAAACCTTTGTCTCCGTGTTGTTTCTTAGCAATAAAACCTGTTAAAATGTAAAGCATGATCTAAATCAGTGAGCAGTGGTACTTTTATACATGACATTCATACAGTACATTTACCACCTTTTGTTTGAATATCATATAACTAAATTAGTACAAAAAGTAAGCGGCTTGTTGGGCTTCAATGCACAAAATAAGTGCAGACAGCAATAATGCAAGCACAGCGGAAACATAATGAATGCTTCTTTGACATAGTAGATGCTATTACTTACACGTTAATATAAAGGTAAAATTATAATTAAAACCATAAGTTGAGTACATACGTATAATATCCAACTAGTGAAAAATAGAATGATCAACGTCATCGATATTGACTCTCTAGCACTTGCATACCATTTCTTGAATTTTTCTAAGAATTTTTGCAAAGCATTTTGATCCTGTCCTTGTTCAATTCAAAAGAAATGACTTTCTTGAATGAAAGTGTATGGTTAACGTAGATTGACAATTAAACTAAAGTATTGTCCCGAACAAAGTGACAAATAGTCAGGCAATTTCATAAAATTTGACAGTACCTGCAATGATAATCAGTTTGCAAAATTTGAGCTGAAATGTGTTTGAGTTCTTGGAAATATCTTATCATGATTGTCGTAGTTTTTTTCATTGCAGCAAATATTACCGTTCAACCATGCGACTGGACAGCTTGCAAAGATTAGTGATCAAAGGGTAAAAATGTTCAGTCCAAATGGTGCATCGATTTATAAATGCCATTTTGCGGTAAACGTAAGCTTTTCAAAATGGAGGTATCGCTCAAAAACCACTTGATAAGTCTAAATGCCTCTCAAAAAAAATCGAAATACCTGCACTGATGATTATATGAGCAAAATGTCAGTCCGAATGGGTCTTTGGTTATAGTTTCAGAGTGGCAAAAGAATGATTGACGCATATCATTTTATTCGTCTATTATATGTAAAGGGAGAAAACCGGGAGTACATGGTTGTCGTAGGAAATACGTCAAAATTGTCCTCGAGCTTTTTCAGTGATATACTTGAAAGTAACATGATTCTAATTGAAGAAAAAATAACTCGTAAATTTGGAACTTGAACCAGTCAGAGCAGCAAAGTTGCGGAGCAGATGAACAGAGTACTGACTGCACTAACACACTAGCACATACCGCATTGACCGACATGACACACTTATCATGTTACAACTTGGTACACGCAAACATTATGATACGTCAAGATCATAAACATTTTGGCAAACATACATGTTCAGAAAGGGGGTAAAGCTTACCTTGGTGTGGCGAAGTCAATTTTTCATATACGGCTTTTGACTCCTTTAAGTTGCTTTGTGCTGAAATAGTGACATGTTTACCTAAAAGCAATAATAAGATACATAAATTTACCTTTTCGGTTGTCAGGTGTAATATATATATATATATATATATATATATATATATATATATATATATATATATATATATTTATTTATTTATTTATTCATTTATTTATTTATTTATTTATTATTGCGAGATAATTTCTTTTTGTGTACGACCCAAAACTCAAATATGGTAATAGACTATGATGTTTACAATTAGAAAAAAATTGAACATGTGCTACACAGAGGAAAAGTGCGATACATTATGACCAAAGGATCCATAATCGTATGGTGGTAAGCGTCTCTTTATAAGTGTGTTTAATTATTACCTTTCTCTGTGAATTGAGAAGTTGTCGATGCTATTTGGATATCTAACACATCAAGCCTAGGCGATGCAACGTCTGAAGAAAAACAAAACTCGTAAAAAGACATTTTGTAGAATTTTGATTGAGAATTGCACCAAGTACATTCAAAGACAAAGGGATAAAATAACTTAATGAGTAGTTCACACATTTGGTCCAAAGGTGTTGTATCTCAATACAATCATTTGATTGCTTACACACTTTGTTTAGGAGTTTAAATTTTTGTCCAAACTCACATTTGCCAGATAGTTGAGAAATCGTTTGTCATTGCGATCTTTTCAATACTTTGGCTAATTTGACAACGCAGTTAGAATGGCACGGTAAAGCTGCATATATGGACAATTGATATTTGGAAACGGCTTGCGAAAAACCACCTTCCTACAACAATCTAACATCTAGTTGTGAATTGAGATTACATGTTCATTGCCTGCATCAACTTTTTCAATTACTGAATTGAAATTCACGTTCTTGGCAACAATTGTTCTATTTTTCATCAAAACTTAGCGCCTGCACTGAAGCATTATTGTTTTCATATGAAATTGGTCAGGACCTTTGAAAACTTAAAGAGGAAGGGCAACTCCAGGCCGACAAATTTACTTGCAAGTCTTTTAGTCTAAAACTAGTGATTACATACTCTCTAAAAGAGACTTTGGAGTAGTATATTTTTTTCTAAATATTATTATTGAGTTATATTATGGAGTTAAATATTTATTTCTTAATAACAATTAATCGTCTTGCTAACATAGTAAACTTAAAATTCTTTGCTTTTTTTAAATCCATAATATTAGAAGGCTCTCTTGTCATCTTAGATTAAAAATATTCCTTATAAAACTGTGTTGACAGTGAGAAACTCCACGTAAAAAGGACGGTAAATAGTTAAGCGTTGAACATCCCGAAGGAAAAGAAATACCTAGCTAGCTATTTATTGACATGCATTGCATACTATGTAAATCACAAGTCTATTACACCTCATTTAGAATAAATTTCTTACTGCTTCATTTTGAATAATTACAAACAGTTTGACAGGAATGAAGGAGTATTGATGGCCTCTAGTTGAAGTAATCTTTGTTTATTTTTTGAAGTGCTCAACGTGTACTTGATCTTAGTACGAATGGAAAAAATAATCAGCATTTAATCATTACTTCATTAAATGCCACAAAAGATGCTTTCTTTACACGAGGAAATAATTGGCGAGTTTGTTTCTATAAGTATTAGAAATGACAAATCTCACCATCTTGTTTGCCGCCTGTACAACTTAGATGTGGATATGTGGCTGGAGATAGACGTTTGGGTCTTTTTGCTGGTGATGGCAGTTCGTGTGATATCTCTGCCTGGTCCTTTTCTACGTTTGCTTCGCAAACGTGGACTCCATAAGAACTATAAGAATTAAAAAATAAGATAGAGTCTGAGAATAGAGATGTTATAGCATCGGTAAAATTAAAAAAAAAATAAACGTAGATCTGCTGTAACTAAGTCAACGACAAAACTAAAAAATAATTTGCATCAACGTGTTCTTCTCGAAAAATACGGTAACTTTACTTTTAAAGCATGGTTTTTTACAGTAAAACATACTCCGGTAGTGCTGTCTTCGAAATAAATACAAATTTACAGAGAGAATTCATCCGTAAATTGACGCCTATTATGTGGGGTAGGGGTAACTTTGATAGCCGTGCAGCCGCGAATCAAGATAGAGGTAAATGCGAGATGTTCTTTTCACCATACATGTATGTAATGGTGGTCATTCGGAGTTAAGGTTCCAAGACAAGAAATTGACCATTTTAAACTAACAATTCTGTAGTGTTTAATAAGCTCAGAACCCCCGTAAATTGTATGTTTTCGGAATGCCTAGATATAGGGGAACATTTTGGTTACCATAGTGTCACCATTGTTTACATAACTATCACGTGACAGGTAATTTGCATAACCTTTCAAAAATCGGTTTTCCCTATGTTTTGTTTCAATGCTTTGAGATATGTGGCTGAAATTCATGTGAGTGCAAGCTATCCTACAGATCTTCAAAAGTGTGTCTCAGAATTTTTTTAAACCTTCTTAAACAGTTTTTATGCCAGAAAAACTTCCAGAGCAGTGAATTTTACAATAGTTGATTTCTTTAAAATTGTGCTGCAAAAAAACTAAGCAAGATATAAAAAATCTGAGACACACTTTGAAAGAGCATTGTGACAGCTTGCAGTCCAGCAAGTTTGAGTCTGATATTTTGAAGTATTGAGACAAAACATAGGGAAAACCGACTTTTGAAAGGTTATGCAAATTATCTTGTCACGTGATAGTTATGTAAACAATGGTGACACTGTGGTTACCAAAATGTTCCCATATATGTAGGCTTTTAGAAAATGTATACTTTACGGGGGTTCTGAGTTTATTAACCGTTAGAGAATTGTTAGATTAAAAAGGTCACATTTCTTGTCTTGGAACCTTAATTGTAAAAAATATACGATTTTCAACTTCGAAAGAACAGTTACTGTATTAGAGAGTTGTCATGGTAACTTCAAAGTAGGGTAAATTCTCACCACATGGTTTCTTGCTGCTTGCTTGACGTCGACACATGAGACGCAATATGTTCCTTGTGCAGCGACTTACTTTCACCATAAAAAGGACAGTTTTTCCATTTTTGGTTTGGATTTTTACATGTAGCTTGTAGACTTTCCTTTGAAAACAAAATGTAGAAGAATATGTTTAATTGTATTGATTTAAAGGTACAAACACAACCATTCTTTCACTACTATATTATCAATTCTGTTCGATAAGAGACACTATTAATAATGTTTGACATGTTGAAAAATAGTAAATAAATGGGTGAACGTGCATACATTCCCTTTTGATTTTAGACATCATAAATGAAACCTTGGAGAAAAAGAAAATAACCTTTATGAATTCGACTATTCACCACTCAGTGCATCAGTGTGTGGAAAAACGCACAGTGAAACCATGTGCAGGAAATTATATGGCCTGAGATCGCGAACGCAGTGTTGCAGTTTCGAGATTAGCTACTATCGATGAATATTTGCTAAAGTTACATTTTGATGTCAGTTTTAAATGCACTCCCTAACCACTCAGCTTATCGTCCGATATCCTGTTCTTTTTTGCAAAACAGCACATTTTCGTAACACCATTTCAAATGCCTACAAGCTGCAGGAGTTGAAGAACCGACGAGAGTGCCAAGGACCTAATTGTGGAATACATGACAGTTTTTCCCCACAGAGATGTTGACGTGGTGGGTATTGCCTATTTGGCCTAAGTAGACCACCCACCACCACGTCAATTAAAATTCATGAGTTTGCGTTTCTTGTTTACGCACACATTTATAGGCATTGGGAATCTGGGAAATGGCTGTAACATCAGGCTGACAACCCCGACATGTGGGTAGTGAATTAATACTACGCCATAGTCGCCTATGGTATATTCTGCTCTCCGTCTATGCGCCCTATAGACGTGTGTACATATGCCTGAGAAGAACAACTTGATTCTTCTCAGGCATATGTCTACTCGTGTATTGGGCGGATAGACGCAGAGCAGAATAGACCACATGCGACGGTTACTAGCCTTTGTCACGCGCAACTCTTTGTATGAAAGTTACGGTTCAGAATATAACAAAACTAATTTGTTGGTTTCGCAAATTTCTCTACAACGTTCACCAAAACATGGAAAACTATGCAGACCTAAAAAACCCGTTTGTAACGACATTTAAAAAACTGAGCATGTAGGTAATGACGAATTACACAAAGCTTTCTGTATATATAGCATGGAAGTACAAGCTCCGCTACTGGCTCCATGATCGTAGCAAGCGACTGAACATGGAGGTAGAAGAGAACTGTTTCCAAGGACTGACGTACACGTAACCGGAAAATAACACGACAAAGGTTACTTTACGTATTTAATTTTCTGTCATACATGGTATCAACCGATGGGCAATGGTCAGCTATAAGCCCAAAGGCCGGTATTAATCAAGAGTGCTCGGCTAGATCAATATATACGCTGTAGCCATATTTTACATAGCCCTGCCCGGCAGAGTGGACTAGCGCGCGTGTAGACACCAAATGTATTCAAAATGTATTCCACTGGAGTTTTCTTTTATAAATGAGATTCCAAGCTGCCAAAACTGTACGTTTTGGATTTTTTTAATGTGTTCCCCTGTATCCAATTTATTTTTCAACATTGTAGAGTACAAAGCATTTTAACATACCATAGGGACTGGAAAATAAACATTTGTTGACACAAATGAGCTTCCGGTTACAGTATTAAAGAAAGAAAATAATAACTTAGCGCTCTTTAATGACAACCTAACAGAATCAATGGCGCATATATTTTCATATCATCCTTCACAAATTCTACATTTTGTAACGCAAGTTAGACAATAAAATATCACAGAGGAAGAAATGATTGTTTGCAATCGATTTCTTAAAATATAAACACAGCTTTTCAGGGCATGTTGCAAATTTCAATCTGTAATAAAGTATGTAGGTTATGCAGAATTATACCACACAAAGCAACTTGTGCATTGCTAACGAATAGCTCACACACTCCAGTATCTTCGGCTATCACGGTAAATGCTGTTTCTTAGCTGAGCATTTTTTTTTGTTAGAGCCATATATGCAAATGAAGTACGTCTAACTCTGACAGTCTGTTGCATGGAAACCGTGGAAACTGCAGATGGTATCAGCAAATTTGTACATTGAATAGTTGTCTTTGCTGTAAAC
Source organism: Ptychodera flava (assembly GCA_001465055.1). Lineage (NCBI taxonomy): Eukaryota > Metazoa > Hemichordata > Enteropneusta > Ptychoderidae > Ptychodera > Ptychodera flava. The sequence continues at coordinate 121,624 of LD355158.1, read as the reverse complement.
AGTTACTATTGTTTGCAGATCTTCCTTATCATCGGGCTTTGTATGTTTACCGTTGTCATTATGTACGTGTGAAGACTAGTTTCAGTGTGGTTCCTTCTCCCTTCACATCGCCTTCTGTCATATTTGGTCCAAGTCGCTGGATTTGCTTATTATAATCCCTATTTAGAACCCCTATAGCCAAATCATCAGCCCATTTCGACCTATGACACCATTCGGATTTACAGTTCGATGCCATTTAAGTTTTGCTGCTATTCTAGGTGTTAAGGTTGCATTGAGTTGGGCAAGAAGTCGCACTACTTCAATGCTCACTGCATGAAAACCCAATAATTCAGATAAATTCACTTTAATGAGTTGCATGTATTATAGAATATTACACGTGAATTCACATGAATCCACATGAATACAGGCTTGCTGAATACAAAAAAATGGATTCTTGACTGTATTCATCTGTATATGCACTCTTCAGCTAAAATATAGGCAATAATCCATGTTAATACAGTAAGTATTATAGGGTTTTTATGCAGTGGCTGTATTTAGTGTGACCATTCAATTTGAAATACAGCAGCAGGAACTTCCAATACTTCATTCTTCTTTCACCATCACTTTCTCGGGTGCTATCACTTAGGCCTGCATCAAGCATGGACATTCTGAGATATGTTAATTTTATGCAGGTAATTACAATAACAATGCTTGGTCGAATGACGCAGTGCCTTGAGGATGGGATTGCCAGTGGTATATGGGGAGGAGTACCTTCCCGATGGTGATAAGTGGTTCAGATTACCGTCGCCTAGGTGACTGGCGTATACGCGTGCCAAAAGACACCTATGGTTGATTTCCTGTTGACCAGTCGGATGGCAGAGTTGCAAATACCTGGACTGA